>JAOUQT010322328.1:0-14059 GCA_025769995.1 Xyliphius kryptos | reverse complement strand
AAGTGAAGTTGAACATCTCCCATGACCTGCACACTCACCAGATCTAAATATTATTCAGCCACTTTGTTTTTTTTTTTGGAGAAGCGAGTCAGGAAAAACGTCCTCCACCAGCATCACGTAGTGACCTGACCATAATCCTGCAAGAAGAATGGCTTACAATTCCTCTGACCACTGTGCAGGACTTGTATACGTCATTTCCAAGATGGCTTGACGCTGTATTGTCCACAAAAGGAGGCCCTACACCATACTAATAAATTTCTGTGGTCTAAAACCAGATGTTTCAGTTTCAGTGTCCAACCCCTGTACATGTCAGGCTAATTGCTATCTCGCCGATGGAAAACTCAGGTACACCGCTGACTGAAAACAACCTATACAGACGTCGACACGTCGCTATCTTGGCGGTGATTCATCAACACAGGTGCGTGTCCATCACTGAATGCTAAATTTAACTGCCAGACAAGTGCATTGAGTCCAGGTAGCTGCACCGCTGAAATAGCAATACGCCAAATTCAGAACGCCAGCTGTTTTTTTAAGGAAACGGCAACTGAGGCACTAATTGGTTTCAAATGCACGTTACAATAGCTAACCACTGATTCGTCGAAAACAAAAAAATCTGTATATTGTTCTTGGGTCATTATTTTGTTCTCACCTGTAATATTACAGACGGCTAAAGACCAACCACGCATGTCCTCTTAACGTGGATGACTCAGCAGTACTGAACTGTAACTCCACCCAAACTAATGCTACCATATATCAATGCTAAGATTACTTTCTTTCCTGCTGGACCAATAATACGACGAATTGATTTGGCTCGTATATGTAAAGGAACGATTAAATCAGCATAACCTACATTAGCAAATGCTCAGAGAAACCCAAACACGCGCCCCCACACTGCTGCACACCGCTACTTACATGCCGACACCTACAAGCACAATCACATACGCACTCGCAGGTGCACATTCGCATTGTCTCTCCGCCGCCAGCAGTTAGGACTTGCCAAGGCGTCGAGGCATGCGAGCTGGTTTCCTGAGATTAGACCCAGACTGTTGCTTTGTTCGGAGTTATGGGAGAGGGAAAGATTACATTAGCATAATGTGATGGAATAAATGCACCACATACTAATAACACTAAAGCTACTCAGATGCTTCCCGACCCGCCGCGGTGCGCGTACAGTCGGCGGACACACACACACACACACACATACACACACACACACACACACACAGCAACGAGATGCTGACGTGTGCATAAAACTCCACTTGTTCCTTTAGGTTAAATATACAGTTATGTTTTGTTTTCAGCCACAACGCTGTGAAAGATTAAATTAGCATAACCTGCATGAGTAAATACACCCACTCGCCATGTGTGATGTATGGGAGCACTTATCCAGCCTGATGGTTGTTCGGGTACAAACACAAAAGCAAGCAATGCACAGGAGGCCGACGAATCGGTTCCCGTTAACGCGCCGCCGTCGCCGGTAAACCCCAAAGTATATAAAATGGATTGCTCCTTTTGGAGGGAAGGTAACGGCGGTTTAATTTCTTTTCATTCCGGCAAGAAATATTGGCGGAATCACATTTCAAGAGGGAAAAGGAGGAAAGGAATAAATAATGAATAAGAGTGAGGAAAATAAAAGGCTTTCAGAAAGTCTGCATACAAAGCGCCAGTGTTCAGACGTTTACCGCTGGAGCCGCTCACTTCATTACCAGTGGGATCCTTTTTATACGGGCAGATATTTGTTTTTATTTTATTCCTATTTAATTAATAAGTCGAGTGAATGCAGCTATCAGATTCTCTTAATGCCTCTGAAAGACACCTCATGATGTTCTTCTGGATTTAATGATGATGAACTGATCGACTTTACATGATGCATGGATATTCATCTCATCTCATCATCTTTAACTTCAAACTCTAATAGGATCGGGGGTGGTGGGTCCATGCCAATCCAGAGGAGACCGTCTCGGTCACTGGGCAAAATCTTTCCCAGATAGAGGCAATTTAGAGCAGCCAATTCACCTTGAACAGCTGGACAAACGGCTTAGCCAATCAGATTTAAGAACGAGAACTACCCGTGTTATAATAAAGCAATAAGGAACTCGAGAACGGCACTTTCTCATGTGCATCGTGCCTAATCACACCTCTTTTCCGTGATTTATTCACAATAATTGCACGCCCACTCATACCGGATTCTTTATTATAACACGGCTAGTTCTCGTCCTTAAATCTGGTTGGCTAAGCCGTTTGTCCAGATGTGACATTATTGACAAAACTTACAGAGCTTACATACATACATAATTTTCCTGATGTTTTTTAACTTGTTTTGTAACTTGTCCTCTGGATGGCAGTGTTTAATTGTTAGAGAAACCGGAAACCTGTTACTCAGCGATCAGCATTCATTTAAAAATATAATCTGTATCTATATTTATACAACTAAAATATATAACTATTATGTCGCGGAAAAGCAGATTATTAATGATTTTGTTTTTAATAAACGCATTTATGAAATTAAGCTTGTTTTTTTTATTAGAGTGTGTTTACTAACAACACTCATTTTTCCATTGATTGCTAGTTATTGCTTTATCATTATTATTATTATTATTATTATTATTATTATTATTATTATTATTATTAAAATTATTGAAATTGACAAGACATGTATATGTCTACATGCCAATACCAATTATTAATATCATTTACGTATCGCACAGTCCCTGAGATTGTTATAATATAGTATGCAGTCCCACTTTGAAACCTTTAAATAAAATAAACTGCAGTTCTCCCTCCTCAATCCAAACACTTGCTGCTACAGGCTTCCCAGCAGGTAGTATTCTCTGATGTCCACCAAACTGCTGGCTGCACTGGAGCATGGATTTTAGCCCTAAGCTTGTGTGTGGCTAAAACACTTTGTGTGTCAAAGTCGATTTGGAGCTTAACTTCATGCTTTAGCACTCTGTGATCCTGTTCTGTTCACTTGTGTGAATTTCCGCATCCCACACTATGCTTTTGCTGCTTTACGATGTCTCTGCTGAAGCTGGGCAGAACAGAAGATTGAAATGTTTCACCAATCGAAACTCCACTGTATGTCCAATCGAGTGCTCCCTCTATGATGTTTATTTATATATATGTTTTTATTAATGTTCCATCCTGTATCATATGGAAATGGAATTAATGATAACAGTGTGAACTAGTTATCGGGTTCTCACAATCAGTTCCAATCTCTACCAGAATGTTATTTCTGTCTGGCTCCTGAGCTGGATGATGTGAGGCTCCGGCACTATATGGCTGGATTGCAAGGTACTAATGCACTCAACCTGCCGCAGAGCCATTTGCACACATAATTCATAGTGCTGCTGCAGTGAAGAATCCCACCTGGCCGCCTCAGACAGTTGTACTTCTGAAGAACTGCAGCCTTGCAGTTTAATTTAAAATGGCCGATAATGTGGCCTGGAAAATCAGACTGTTGGGACCTGGGTCCTATTTTTGTTTTATCATCCTTTTTGTGAAGCAAAGACAAGGAAAAAGGTTGACATTAAAATAGTAATGATAATAATAATAATAATAATAATAATAATAATAAGATGCTGAAAACAAAAAGTTTTTGCACAAAAAAACAAAAAAAAAGCACAAAGAAAAAACTAAGAAAGCAACAAACAAAACAGCAAAAAAGCCAAACTAAACTACAAAGAAAAAGCAAAACAAAATGACAAACAAAACCACAAAAAATGACAAACAAAACTAAATTACAAAAAATAGCAAACAAAATGACAAATTAAACTGAATTACAAACAAAATGACAAACAAAACTACAAACAAAACTACACACAAAATTCCAAACATAATAAACAA
Source organism: Xyliphius kryptos (assembly GCA_025769995.1). Lineage (NCBI taxonomy): Eukaryota > Metazoa > Chordata > Actinopteri > Siluriformes > Aspredinidae > Xyliphius > Xyliphius kryptos. The sequence continues at coordinate 10,213 of JAOUQT010322328.1, read as the reverse complement.
AATGACAAAGAAAACCTCAAACAAAATGACAAACAAAACTACAAAGAAAATGCCAAACAAAAACGACAAAGAAAATGACAAACAAAACAGAAAACAAAATGACAAACCAAATAAGAAAAATGACACAACAAAACTACACACAAAATGCACAAACATAATAATAAACAAAATGGCAAAGAAAACCTTAAAGAAAAATGACAAACAAAACGCCAAACAAAACGCCAAACAAAACAAAAAAGAAAATGACAAACAAAACAGAAAACAAAATGACAAACAAAACTTCAAACACGACAAAAAATGACAAAGAAAATGACTAAATGGAAAGCAAAATGACAAACAAAATGACAAACCAAATTAAAAAAAGACAAACAAAACTTCAACAGGACAAAAAATGACAAATAAAATGACAAACAAACGAACAAACAAAACTACCTTAAGCTTCATATTACAGCCGATCCTCAATATACGGACAGATAAAAAACGTAGGGACCGTATATACACACTGCATACACAAATTGGACACACTGGCTTGTGTTGACGTTACTTATAAATGGTGTAAACGTTAATTTATGCGTAATTGGTCCCACTGCATCATTAAACTATCAGTCTGTCAGTCAGTGCACCTACCTCTTAAAGCCTACGTCAAGTGACACGCTGACTGTTTTTGCATGTGACACCCAAAACACCCATGAATCACGCCGTCACTGACACGCCCCAAATTAAGCTGCGCCGTGTGCAGCTCAATAACGATTGCTGAAATAAAGTCCGCTGCTAATGTGGTGGGTGTGGCTTATTTCAGCATTCAAAACAGTGTATTAAAACCTGCTCAGTCTCACTTGGACTCGGTCCCAGCTCTGCAGCGTGTTGTAGGTGGTCTTAACTAAAAGGAAATGAATCAATGACCGAAAAAAAATGTGTTTCTGCAGAAGTGCTGCCCCGTGGCCCGGACAAGACCACATGGTGGTACAGGGCAATGCTCTCCCACCTTCACATTTCACTGGGGAGTAAAGACACCAGATTCTGAGTTCAGCAGAAGTCATGTAATTATGAAGGGTCAGACAGACTGGTCCACTCCGGGGGCCACTATCAACGAGAGACGGAGAAAGAGGTTCTCGTTGTTCCATCTGAAGCCCTTTTAGGTAAAACTTTCTTTTATCAGATACACTGTAATAGCTTTATTCAGCCAGGTGAACAAATGAACTGTGGGACGATAGGATCAGACACACAATCCAGGTTTAATTAAATCACCCAGCATTCCCTTATCATCACACACACTGTTTTCCACCGCGGCACATCTCTCCGTCGCTTTTTTTTTTTCCCCGGGCCCCATTAAATGCACCGGCTGTGTTTAAGCTGGCACATTCCTGTCTGTTTATAGTTCCATCAATTACCTCCATCTACCTGGCTAATGAGTGGAACGAGGAGAGACGGGAACATGGACCAAATAGGGTTGCTTCATAATTAAACCCTTTTTGCATCAGGCTGCAGAGTGTTCCCTGCTCCGTGGGGGCATTGTTGATGCCATGCGCTAATGTAGCACGTTGTGTGAGCATCAGCACATGGCGCCAGTCCCCGAAGAAACACAGCGTCGGGCCCTAATGCTTTAAATAGGTACAGTAATATTTATATATACTTTATTAATGTGACAACTACGAATTTTTGTAACAACAATTAAACAACTATGGCTTAGTGGTTAGCATGTTTGCCTCTCAGCGCTGGGGACTCCTGGTTCGAATCCTAAACTTGCTGTTCTCCCCGTTTCCCCATTGGTTTCCTCTCCGGTTTACTCCCACAGTTTAAAAACATGGATTCAAGGTAAATCGAACACTCTAAATTGCCTCAAATAGTGTGTGTTTGTGTGTTGTGGCCAGTGATAGATTGGAACCCTGTCCTGGGTGTATCTGCCCAGAGCCCGAAATGTTCTTCCCTGGCCAAAGTACACAATTAAGTGGAAGATAATGAATGAAATTTATTATATATATTACACTAGCTGTATTCAGTATGCATTGCTGTGGCTCATCTGGTTGAATTTAAAAGAAAAAAAAGAGAAAGTGCACGTTTCTGATACGTTAAACGTAATAACAACGTGAAGGTTAAAAAACAGTTGTTTTTGAACTCTACCCGTGTGCCAATCACTGTACACCAAGCACCTCGCGTCATCCTCTTCCACTCTACCCATACAGCAGTCACTATATTTGTTTGTGGAGTGTGTGGAAGTGCCCAATTAGAGTAGGGCCCATATTTTGAATTGGGTCCCCTGGTGGGTCCCCCGAGGGATTTTTTGGAATTTTTGATATCTCTATGTGAAGCTTATCCTATATATCTCTGCCAAATTTAAAGTTAGTGAGGTGAGTGAAAGTGCCAAATTTAATCAGGGCCTGTGTTTCAGATTGGGTCCCCTGGTGGGCTTCACGATGGACCCAATCCATACGAGGTGTTGCATTTGATGGCGAACGATTAGTCTCAAAGTAGGAAAGCCACAACCCATTGTTTTTTTCAAGGACATAGTAGGTAATCGCGGTGCCAAGTTTCAGCCGGGTAGGTACTCGGGAAGTCTACGAGGTGATCCTGGCGGTGTCTTTCATTATTGCCGATATCAAACAAACCATTTAAAGTAGGAACGTGAGAAGTTCTTAGTTTTTCCAAGGACATGGTGATCCAAGGGAATCAGGATGCCAAGCTTTAACCTTGGATACTCGGGGTACAATTTGAGAGAGATTTGAAATTTACTTCTTAAATTTGATTGGCCAGCCATGACATTATTAACTATAACGCACACCTCTGAGTGCTTTACATTCGTATCAATGCGTGCTTTATTTTAAATCATAAAAAACTGATTCCCAATGAACACTAAGCCTGTTGTGGCTGTTGTTTATAAATTGCATTTTGCAATTTGGCCACTAGATGGCAGTTTTTTTGTTAGAGAAAACGGTATCCTGCTACTCAGATCAATGTTTGCTTTAAAAACCGGACTAGATTACGTCGCAGAAGACCAGTCTATTTTGTTTTCAATAAATGCATTTATGACTCAAACTTAATTTTTTTGTCATAGTGTGTTTGTAACCATTTCATAAAAGCAATAAGACACGCAAGGTTGTATATAATTGGAAATAAATCACGGGAAAGAGATGTCAGGCCTAACAACACATTTCCCGTGATTTATTTACAAAAATGCCACGCCCCTTTCTTGCTGCATTGTCCATTTCCTCACCTTAAAATACACAATTACAAACTGTAGTCCATTTGTTCTCTATTGGTCAGGAGCCTCAAAGAACAGGTATAATTTCCTCCAAGTTCTCCGGTTTCCTCTCACAGTCCAAAAACAGGTGAATCAGCCTCTCTAAAGTCGTCCCCTAGTGTGTGTGTGTGTGTGTGTCAAGCCCGGTAGAGGGTGAAGGTTGTGTCAGGAAGGGCATCTGGCCTAAAATGCTTTACCAAGTCAAATATGCCATTTCATCGTTGTGGCAACCCCAGAATAATAAAGGGTTAAACACCGAAAGTAGAAGAAGAAGATTGTCAATGAGGTGAGGGGGTTTTAGTGCAGCAGTGCTGCTGATGTTAGTCAGTTCACTCTGGTTCTCCTGTATGTTTCATGAAGAAACCTAAATATTGTTATCCCTGAACCTCCTGAATGAACATGATGCGGCGCTAATTACTGTCATCTGATGCGTCACGTGAAACCAGAAGAGAAAAGTCATCAAGCAGAAGTACATTCTAAATAATTGATTCTGTAATCGATGTTCTAAAAAAGCCCGAAATCCTGCGCAGTTATTTGAGATTTCTTTATGTCTGTGGTATTTAAAAAGCCTCTTGGATTATCCGCGGGTCATTCGGACCCAGCGGGAGGCTCGGCGGGTGTAAATGACACTTTATTGGGATTAATAACTAATTAGTTATTGCTAATGACTTTGAAAAACCATTAAAGCTTAATGGTTTATTTTTAATTCATTTTGGAGCCTCATTGTAAGAGAGTTTTCAAATATAAGCATCGAAGCTCATAACCAATCAGCGTAATTCAGCAAACCATCTGTTCAGAGGCTGTTTGTGCTGCCGGTGATGATTCCAGCTCACTGGTGTGTTACTCCCGTTAAAATGACTGCAAAAAAACGTCGAATATCTCATTGGACCGGTCCTAAATTTGATTCCCGCTCACATTTACTGTGACATCATCTCCACAAGCTTCTGCTTTTGTCCCAAGCTGCATCAATAGCCTTCTAATATCGATGGAGATTCGAACCAACCCACCACAGAGTCTCAACGGGGTTCAGGTCTGGACTCTGTGGTGGATGATCCATGTGTGAGAATGATGGATTATCATTCCCTTTACAATATACACATCTTGGAACATTATATTCCATTTACATTTGGTCATTTATCAGCCGCGTTTATCCAAAGTAACTTGGTTGGGATCAGAACCGGGTTGTTACAGCGCCTCTGGAACAATAAGAGCTAAGGGTCTTGCTTAAGGACCCACATGGGTAACTTCAACGGATTGGGATTTCAACCCACAACCTTCAGATTCATGTGCGTCTCACTATTGATGGAAGAACCTGGTGGTTTCATATATTTAGGCCAGCTGACCTCACAACGTCGCTGATCCCAGACCTCAGTCTAGATCAGATCACAGCCAGGTGGTGACTGAGGGAACTTTCATCTATTAATCCAGAAGAGCACTGATACTGGTGATGTACGAGAGCGTCTGGTTCACAATCTCTGTTCTAATTCGTGTTAATTGTGTCTAATTTGATAGAGGTCAGAACAGAGTTCTTTTATTCCATACTTATCCAATATTGTCTTGCTTTGTGCTTTGTGTGTCTTTCCAAAACTGTTCTCAACAAGTTGGACACACACACAGTTGCCTAGCATGGCTAGGTGCCTACAGATGGATTACAGTCTGTCTAAGAACTACAAATTCCAAATCTCTGGTAGAGTAGAAACATAGTGTATCTAATAAAGCGACCACTAAGTTGAGCGTTCAGCAGCCATAATGCTCATCAGGAAGATCAGACCTTTCTTAACTAAACAGGCTACTCAAATGCCGGTCCATTGTAATGCTTTGCTTTGTCTTCCAGCTTTCACAATCAGGCCTCTATAGCTGGTTCAAAACTTTGCAGCCCGACTCTTGTTCAACCAGCCCAATCGAACTTTCCATTACTCCTCTCTCTCCATTGGCTCCCTGTAGCTTCTGCATTCAGTACAAGGCACTGACTTTGATCTACAGGACAATCTCTGGATCTGATCCCTCCTACCTTCAATCCATCTTTCTGATTATTGCTCTGATTATTGATCCGATATTGCGTCCAGTAACAAAAAAATCGCTTTGTACATACTGACCTGTTATTGTGTTATCATCCACCGCTTCATCGCATATTTCTCGAAGCGTCTAACCAACGGGTTGCCAGATATTATATTCATTTCCTCTTAAATTTAGTTTTGGAAAACAGAACAGATCATCTTCTCAAACAAATTTGAAACGCTTACATGGCAGGACAAGGTGACAAAGTCGGAATGCTGGAAATCTCTAAAGTTTAAAAAGAAGCCTAAAGAATTCAAGACTTTTCATTTATTTTTATTATTTAGAAATATTATTTAATCTCAATTGATTATGTTCAGCTTGAGTCTCCATTGGGGTCGCTAGGGGGGTTCCCCATACCCATCCATGGGAGAATGTTTCGAGTGCCGGGCAAATACCCCCCAAGACAGGACACCAATCCATTTCTGGGAACACTCAACGTTGGGGATCCAGGTTTAAATGCAGATTTGGGTGGAGATCTGGAGAGATCAGTGAGTTCTCCCCGTGTCTGCATGGGTTCCCTCCGGGTTCTCCAATGAATTGGCTGCTCTGAAGTGCCCCTATACAGTTGGAGTGTGCGAGTGTGTGGCCATTGATTCTCCCCAGGATGGCCATGGGGAACTCTACCGTGACCCTAGCCCCTAATATTGGATTAGGCAAAAGATAATGAGATATAAATCAACTTAAAACGCCAGTTTAAAGTCTATACATGTCAGAGCAGCTCTAAAGTATGACATCGCCTCTTGCCTTTAATGGTTCGAACGTCACTATTGAGAAAAGTGTTAGCTGTGTTTTGAAACCAAGCGATCATTATGTCCGATCCTTGTTCAGGCCATTAGACCCATTACAGGTCAATAGGAGTTCAGCCGAACCACTGGAATCACCCCTGACTGATCACTCCTCAGATAAATGGGACATCTGTAGTGATTACTGGAGTCGCCGATACTTTCGACCTGTAATCTTGTCACAACACTTTGTGCTTTCTCCATCGCTCTGTTGCTGCTTCCACCCCATTCCGTCGAAGCGATTATAAAGATATCCAAATACAGCTTTTCCTCCTGCCAGACTGCAATAACTTTATGCTATTGATCTTCTGAAATATGAGCCGCGCTTGCAGAAAGCCAATCACACTTTATATTCATTGTGCATTGTGCGTGTTCGAGCCCTGCCAGGTGTTGACTCGGAAATGGCCCCTATGCTAATGTCTCCATAGTTGGCACGCTTGCCCAGGGTGGCATACGGAATGTAAAGCACCGTGCAGAAGAGTGCACCGACTTTGTCCGGTCATCCGTGCGTAACACACCGCAACCCTCAACGATTTTCCATCCGTCGTTTCATCCATCACTAATTTACTGACAGCATCACTTAAGCAAACCGCCGGCCACTGCGAGGAGATTCAGGAGGTCCATCTTGAGCGTCGCCGGTAATGACAATTCGGACATTTTGTCATTGCAGCACCTGTTTATTGATGCCACACAGTCACATGACCTCAACATTAGTTGTAGATTCTATCCGCTGGTGGTGCTGCAGCTGAAATAACAGGTCATCATTGTCCTGCTTACATATAATTAAATAATTGAGTTAATTAAGCACACTATGATCACTGACGAAGGATGAGGGGATGACGAACGCAAACTCTGCAGCAGCAGATGACCCACTGTCTGATTCTACACCCACAACCTGGAACAATAAGGTGGATGTGTGCAATGGAGTGTAAAGTGAGTAACACTAACACACAACCACCAACCAGAGAATCGCCCACCACCCTAATCATACTGCTCTGCATTGCCAAAAGTGCTTGCCTTGACTCACATATGATCTTAAGTAACATCCCATTCCTAATCCAGAGGGTTCAATATGACGCCGGTCCACCCTTTGCAGCTAGAACAGCTTCAACTCATCTGGGAAGGCTGTCTACAAGGTTTAGGAGTGTGTTTATGGGAATTTTTGACCATAAGCATATTTGTGAGGTCACACACTGATGTTGGACTGGCTCTCAGTCTCTGCTCTAATTCATTCCAAAGATGTTCTCTCAGGTTAAGGTCAGGACACTGTGCTGGCCAGTCAAGTTCATCCCCAAAACACTCTTATCTTCCATCTCTTCATGGACCTTGCTTTGTGCACTGGTGCACAGTTATGATGGAAGAGGAAGGGGCCAGCTCCCAACTCAGTGGGAACTCAGTGGAATTGTCCAAAATGCTTTGGTATGCTGAAGCATTCAGAGTTTCTTTCACTGGAACTAAGGAACCAAGTCCAGTTCCGGAAAAAAACAAACCCATACCCTAATCCTCCCTCCACCAATCTTTACACTTGGCAAATATCCCAACATGGTTGGGGTCAGAAACACAGGGTTAGCCACAGCAGCACTGGAGCAATAAGTGTCAAGGGTCTTGTTCAAGGACTCATATTGGTAATTTCACTGGATTTAAACCCCCACATACTGATGGCAATATAGTGTATATCAGATTCGGCAAACTAGGGCCCGTGGGCCTGATGCGGCCCGTTACGCTTTTTAATCTGGCCCACCAAATTTATCCAAACTATATTAACAAGATATTTTATTAATCAAACTTACTTTCATTCCTTTCCACCTGCTATGTCCACATTTTCCAAATAGATGACACACCCTACTTGCGAGTTGTTTTACGTGCTACTTACTTCTTTGTGTTGCCTTTTGAGCCCTTTTGTAAACATAAATGGACCAAAACAAAGAAAAGTGCACAAGTATGTCAATTTTAGGTCCTATTGTGACAAAAATTTTGGCCATCCTTGATCTAGCAACCTGTCATTTCTAACTTACTGAGAATTATGATGTCACAACGTCATGTTTAATCCCGTAAGTCTGTCGACATTTGCATAAACACATATTAAAATGACGTCACCTGGCGATCCGCTTAAGTTCTTCCGTTCTTGTCCAGAGCGAGATGTTGAACCAGAGCCAGTTCGTGAAACTTAATTAAAATTTCCTTTCCCCCTCACATTCATTTAGGCGAGAGGTCTAAGCCAGTCCCTCCCTCCACCTCCTCCTCCTCCCGGTTCCCCTGCATCCTTTCTTTTAACCGGTGTGATTTACAATCGTGGATCTTTGATTCATCCATGCGTTTAATGAAATGCACCACAGAAGCCTCATCAGTTTATATTAGGAGGCTTTTTGCCTCCTCCAGTTCTCCCTCTGCGCTCCTTTCTCTCACTCAAGGTTCTCCTGCATTAATTACAGCACTGTACTAATGTACATTAATGTGTACAGGGTTAACGGTGGTACGCGCACGGGGACAATGCTAACAGCCCTAACGACCTTGTTCTCACTTACAGGACATGCACTCCTGTTGGAGGGGGAGGGAAAGTGGACACATTATGAGAAGAAAACAAAGAAGTTGACGGGGTTGGTGCAGGTGTGGTCTCTCATTACCATAAAGGTGGATTGCGGCCTGTCGGTCTGTCTGTTTCTGGCTCTCTCACCACAGGCCTCCAGCACCGCGTCCTTTCCTCCGCCGCCCACAATTTCCCGACAATAATGGAAATGTGTCTGCTCGCACAACCAACACGTCATGTCGGACAGCGTCTAGAGGAAACTTCCAAACAAAATCAGGAACGCTGTTCGGCACTGCGTGTTGGTTGTCCGTCCTTCCAAGTCCAGCAAGTGAGCCGGATGAATGTGGGGGCCGATCTGGGTCACAATATTTTTTCCATATGGTAGTGCATCTAATAAAGTATCTAGAATGTCTGAATTGCTTGTAAATATGTTAAACACATCAGCATTTAGTAAATTGTCAATCATTACGATATTTTCTTCTTTCCAAGGCTCTTAAGCAGCAAGACGGCCTCACAATCTGCGCCAAATTTGCACCAGCCAACCGGTTGCCATGTAAAATGATTAAGCGGTAAGATTAGGGTGAAGGGGAAATCATTTGTAATCCAATTAGGTCTCTAATGTTTGTAATCATTCCTACTATTTTTGCATGAGTAATCAAACCACCAGCAGCCTGCAGGACTGTTCACGCTCTGGACCATTTCTTTTGATGCCGTGTTCATTGCAAGATGCAGATTTAGTGCGTCTTAACCAGGGAGATTTTTGGCAGCTTAATTAAACGGTGTATTATTTTATTTTATTTCATTTTGTACCGCGTTTGAAGGATTTACCCAATATTTCCAGACTTTAAAGTCCCTTAAATCGCAGGTTACCTGCTGCAGTCTGAATGACCTGTCCTGCTCCACTTTGAAGTTTTCTTTACTCTCATACTTATAAAGCTTCCAATAATTAGCTTATTAGTGGAATGAGGGAAACCTCAAACTCGGAAGGTCGGCAGGTTCCCAGGACTGAAGTGAATAAAAGCGCCAGCTAACACTTCTGATCTGTTTGAGGACATGAGGACGAGGAGACCAAACATGAACTTAACCTTTTTAGCTAAATTAGTGGTAATTTTTGATGCAGATGGTAAAATGACTGCCACGGGACGCGCCTGAGACTACAGTAGATTGGAGGGAGGAGGGAAATAAAAGTTACTTTTAAAATATCCTGAACCTTAAGTTTACTAGAGAGTTGTATAACAAGAGAGGTACATTTCCTGAAGCAAACGCATGTGTGATTGCACTGTGTCTGTAGGGGGTACAGTACATTAATCAAAGCAATACAGCAATAGGATATCTACAAGCTATGGCTGCATCAATAGTTTGGAAAGTTTAGATTTGGTACGGCGTTGACATCTCAAACTGTCATTGATGTTCCAATGGACTAAGCAGAAGTCTATTATAGACAACATCTCGCACCCGCTGTACCACACACTGGTAAGATACAGGAGCACGTTCAGTCAAAGACTCATTCCACCCTAAGGCACCCCAGAGAAACACAGAAGGTCATTTCTACCTGTGGCCATCAAACTGAACAACTCCTATATAGTTTTAATCCAGCCGTCATATCAT
>JAOUQT010322309.1:0-14063 GCA_025769995.1 Xyliphius kryptos | reverse complement strand
GCGAAGAGGCAGAAGATCCGCTGTGGCGACCCCGAAAGGGAGCAAGCCGAAAGACAAAGAAGAAGAAGAAGAAGAAGTTTTTCGATTATGTCTATCACAGTGGACATGCACCTCAGATGAACATTTTAGTGTGTGCGTGTGTGTGAATGCATATAAGGTCATTTGAAAACCCGTTAAGTGCACTAACAGCATGATCCTGAATCCCACAAAGTGCTGCACCCAATTTCTGTAAGATCACTTTAAGCCTCGGAACATTCAGAGGTTTCCCTCTCTCCTCATTCTGATTGGTCTTTTAACTCGAGTGCCGTGTTAATATTTCTGGTTTATGATGTGAGAGTTGGTTAGCAGATGTCAAAAACCTCCTTCTTGTGCTGGAAGCTCTGGAGCTCCTGATGGCCCAGAGGAGGATCAGAGAGCCAGCTTTGTTTTTACCCCTCAGGCTTCATTCCTTTCATTCCCACAGCACATGGGTTTTGATGATTTTTATGGTAACGAGTTGCTCCACTTCTGACACATCTCTGTTTCTCTGTCAGTTATCTGTTCAACCAGAAGCAAGCGGATTCCAGAGCCGTGGTCACGATGATTACGGGTTCCTTGTGAGTTGGGTTGGGATTTTCCAGAAGACTGGTTTGTCCTAAATTTAGGAGTTCCATGAGTTTGTCTGTAGGTAATTACATCTTGAGCGTAATGAGAGAAAGCAGCAGCAGCAGCTGCTGGTGTTAATTGTCCTCCGTTTGGTTCTCACACAGCGAGCTGTAAAGACGTGGTGGAGATTCTTCATTCCAGAATGATTGGATCCTGATGACTGAATGAAATGACCTTACTCACCTCCACACCGCGGCTCAGTGCTTTCACTCTTATTAGTCTTCCTCTCAGACTCTCTTCCTTCACATCATATAAAAAATGTAAAACCTCAGTTCACAACTAAAGGCCACTGAACCCAAACTCCAGATCAGTGGGAGTTTAAATGTTAAAATTGCGCCGTGTCGCCTTTGCTTCAGTCGGCTGTCACTTTTTAGAAGGTTGGAATCAATATACACTTCTGTCTGAATCGATAAATGTACCCATTTTGTCACCCGTGGGGCTTGTTATGCTGAAAAAGTACCTTCCCCGAAGCACAGACAACAGAAATCCCCCAAAACGTCATGGTAAAGAATGTTCCTCCAGCTGTTCTAAGAGCTGCAGAACTCCAGAACAGCCTTGGGTTATTTCTCTTCATTTTTCTCTCATGAGCTCCAGATACAAATAAGACCTAAAGGCAAAAAAACAGCGTTAATCGTGAGATCACAAGGAAAACCAGTCTGATCTCAAGAACACGACTTTTATTTCTTATTCCGGTTCAAGTAAAAGAAATAACATGTTCTCTTTTGATCTTCCAGATGAAACACTGACTATAGGTTTTTTATTAGTTATTAAAATAATCAAGAAGAACAGAGTGTCGACCTGAACAGAAATCAGGGAGGTGCAATAAATAAGTATTAATTATTCAGAACCGTTAATACAGAAGGTGTGTACTGTACAGCTCTATATATACCATGCACCTGTATGGAGATGATGCTGCCGTCCCAGGATCGGGTGACTGATTGGGTCGTGATAACAATAAATCTTTGAGAATTTGCAGATTTCCAGAGCTCGGTGTTTGTCATTGTGAACTGAAGCTGTTACTTGTCGCCATGGAGGCTTCAGGACGGACAAAAGCTCCGTTCTGGCAATGACTTTTATTTTACAACCCATCTCCTCCACACACTGAAGCGCAGTGTGTCTCACAGCGCCTTTGTGTGTCTGCTTTAAGCATTTGGCAGCACTGTGGCGTCTCGGCCGTGTTCAGTCTTATCTATTATGAGCACACTGATTTAAAAAAGCAGGCCATTGTTATGGAGTGTAACAGCGATGGGGTGGGGTGGGGTGGTTCGTGGGGGGACTGTGAGTTGAGTGTGTGTGTGTGTGTTGGTTTCAATAGGTGAACCCTAGTAAAGTTAAAACAGAGATCATTGATTCCCCCCTCCCCCCATTCCTTTTTTAGGATCTGTCTCTTCATTAACAATCTCACTGCGTTGCTTTCAGTATTTTACTTATTTATAAAACTTGTTGTTTTTTTTGATGGGGGGGGGGGATGGTGGATGAGGGAAGAGGGGTGGAGCTCGCAATAATGGAGGGTTTTTTTTGTACTGTATGAAATCCTAACTAAAAATATCCCTGTAATTGTTCTCATTCAGTCCAGAACAATCGAACAGAAATAATTCCGCCGTGTGCTTTCATTAGCTGACGTAGAACTGACCTCCACCCTGCACAAACTTGTGTCCCTTCAACTTTTTGTCTACTGGGTGACGTGTCTAAATGGTTTATTTTGGCTGAAGGTTGGTATTCAGATGCGCTGTACCCTCCACCCTCGATGTTGATGCTGAAACATCAGTTCAAACGTCCTACAGATAATAAAACACACGGGGGATCTATTTTATTTATGAAGAGGTCGTTTGGTTTATCCACTGCTTTAGCTTTATATGTATTGTTTATGTTTGTATTGTATGTTAATATAAGAGTGGAATAGTCGCGCTACGCTACGGTGGAGAACGTGATAACCGTGTGAAAGGCAGTTGTGTTTGAATGAGTGATGGCTTTGGATTTTATATAATGCAAATTAATATATTATTATAGAGTATTTATAGAGTAAGGTTAGGATAATTAAAAATTTAGGAATATGTAGAACAAATATAGTGTAAGTTCATCTACGATTTTCCGTTTTGCTACTTTTGGAGTTTATTTATTGCTAATGAACGTGTGGAATAAATATAGTGTGAGTTGTGTCTACGATTTCCACGCGTTTGCTTTTCTTACATGAATTCATCAGGTTTTCCAAGTACACGATAAGGAACGACTGCGCCAAGTTTCAGCTTTGTAGGTTCTCGCCAAGACCCCAATCAAGCCAATGTGTTGTGTTTGATGGCGATAGCGAGCGAACAGTCAAACTTTGGAAAGCGAGTACCTGTTCATTGTTCCAAAGAGGTGGTAGGAAATCATGATGCCAAGTTTTGTATGTATAGGTTCTCCGGAAGACCCAGATGTGACAATGGAGGGGTCTTACATTCGATGGCGATATTAAACGAACCATCGTATTCAGCAAAATTAGAAGCAGTTCATTTATTCATGGACCTGACCGGAAATCACGACGCCAAATTTCAGCCTTTTGGGTACTTGGGAAGACGCCCATGTGACCCTGCCGTGGTCTTGGGTTTGATGGCGATTTCATACAAACCATCAAACATACAGTAGGACGGTGAGAAGAACTCTATAGAAAGTCAGGATGCCAAATTTCAGCCTTGTAGGTTGGTAAGTGGGAGAATTAGTGATGAGTCAGTGAGGGTTTTGACGTTTATCAGTATATATTCTGTATAAACTCAACATTCTGTAATAATTTGAGGATTAATTTTAGATAAAAGAGAGTGAAGTCAGAATCCTGCAGTTAAGAGATCATTCACGAGTCTTTATTAATGATATTTAAATCTCCGTCCTTTTTTTTTTCTTTCTCTCTCGCGCGCACACACACACACACACACACACACACACACACACACAAACCCACATATAGAGCCATGGGCTACGACATCCGTGTGAGTAGGAGAGGTCGCCGCACAGAAGCATGTTCTCCATTATTGCACTTCAGCTGGAGCCATTGTACCGCCTCCATTAGTCCACAGTAAGGTCTACAGAGCTTTACTCCAAACCCCCCTCCTGCCCCCGTATTGTGTTGGGACTGTCTGGGGATTCGGGGGTTTCGTGCTGGATGGGAAACATGCGTTCATTGGAGCACACCGTGAGCCTGTGACAGGTTAATTTACTTCAGTACACCAGAGTTTTGCGTACCAGCTTCAGTTTATTACCTGTGTGTGTTTGTGTGTTTGTGTTGTACCCTGCAGACATTCTAGTAGTGTTGTGTTAAGAAATGTCATTAGTCAACATGTTCCTGGTGTTTTGTAGAATTGAGAAGAACATAAACACTGTAGGACAGAATTTTTATGGAACCTTTTGTTTCACTCAGAGTGTACAGATTTCCCAGCATCACTTGGGCTTAATATCCTTCATAGGGAGCATGTGGAGTGTTCAGGCAGATTTTTTGGAGAATTTACACGTTTATAAAAGTGCTAATGAAGCTGTTTCTGAGCTGCACCACTCATTAACTCACAGAAACTGAGATGAAAGCTGTTTTACATTAAACTTTCATCTGTAACAACAATTCTTTTTGGACTGGAACCTCCTTCAGCAGTGTTGGAGCAGAAGTGGAGTTTCCCAGCAATGACTTAAAGTGTGAAAAGTGATGGTAAATTCTCAGGTTGCCAAGAAAACTCAATGAAACCGAGCCCAATGACACCTGGGGCAATCGGATCACGGGTCATCGTGAGAGAGCCATCACGAGAAAGTCATCATGAGAACCTCATCACGAGATGACCGAGTGGCCGAAGTACTGCAGATACGGGAATAAAAATAGAACGACTTTGAAAAAAAATCATAGCAACAACCAGTGACTGAATAAATGGTGATTAGAGGACATTAGGAGACATTACGGCTCATTGTCTCTCTCGTTCGCTCTCTCTCTCTCTCTCTCTCTGCAGCCATTATACTACATTTTGTTTTAAAAGCGTATCATCTCCTCTGCAGCTGAATTTTTATACGTCCCATTTTCAGTCGTCTCTTTTTTGAAGCCGTAACGGTTTCTACTCTTGTATATTTTTTCAGAAGATTTAAGGATTCAAGAAGACTTTATTAGGAAGTCTGTCTGTGGGAATATTTCAGTTCCTCAAGGTTCAAGTATCCCAACTTGGTTGGGATCAGAACACAGGGTTGATACAGCCCACATTGGTTAACTTCAGCAGGGATTTGAACCCACAACCTTCTGTTTAAAAGTCCGACACACTAACCACTGAGCTGTCACTCCCATGGTGGCACTGCAGGACCTCCCCAGGACCCAAATAATCTCAGTTCTAGTTCATCCCATAGGTGTTGGATGGAGTTCTGACCTCATATCAGGGTTGTGTGTGGGTCAGACTCCTCCCACTGTGAGTTTATACTCACGCTTTGTGTACTGGGCCTCATTCATAAAAAAATAAAAGGACCTTCCCCAAACTGTTGCAACACAGCTGGAAGCTTACAGCAGACTGAATACACCAGTAACGCAGATTAAACTTTAAAATCTGTAACTTTAAACTGTAAAATAGAACGTAAATGAATGTTCGTATGTTTATCCCACTGTTCTTCTGAAAGAGCTGGAGGTTCGAGGATGAAATAAAGTGACGGACATCCAAACTGACATCCAATCACAATCCTTCCCTCTCAGACCACACGTGGCTCTGATGACTAATGAGGGATGAATTCATGACTGGGTTCGGGGGGGTTGCATTCCACTGTGGTGTGTGTCAGACAAACAAAACTCCCCTGGTAGTCTTTTGTCTTGTCCTTGTTACAGCATTGTTCAGCTTCAGCCGTTAAGATTCAGCACAAATCTGCTCTGTTACAGTCTACACAACTTCTCTTCATATCTATATACGTGTGTGTGTGTGTGTGTGTGTGTGTGTGTGTGTGTGTGTGTGTGTGTGTGTACGTGTACTTACCTCCAGGCTTCATTTTTGTGTTACCAAAGTCGTTCAGTATTTACACCCAAAACCATTTCCAAGAACAAAGCTGGCTGATGTCATTGTGTCTGTTGTGAGGTGGAAATCTCAATTCCCAAAAGTGAATGCTGTATTATTTATCAGCTCAAAATTGTTTCTGTATGAATACTTAAATAAAAGTACATTTGTCACATGCGATTTCCCCACAATAAAAAGAAAACATTAAAACTAAGAATAACAAATATTGTTTTATACAAAATAAAGACAACTATACAAAATTTCTTATAATTTAATAATTTAGCATTAAAGTGAACAATGTGTACCTGTGCGTGCAACTAATGCAGTCGCATAATTAAAAAATAATTGTGTGTTATCAAAGTGTTTAGGATTTGTGTTGGTTTAATCCTGGTTCAGAGTCCGAATAGCCGTTGTGAAGAAACTCCTCCTCGTGTGTTTGTCTCTGTGTTTGTGTTCAGGCAGCGAAAAACATCTTCCTGACGGCAATACTGTAAACAGTTTGTCGTTAGAATGATTGTGTTTCTTCACAATATACACAATAATGAATATTAAAGTCATCAAATATGACAATCATTCTAATGGTGTAGAGTGTTGAGGGTAAAACTGTGACATCATAATGTTTAGAGGACATACTTATCTGTAGTGTAATCTTATTGGCAGCTTGGGGGTATTTTCTAATTGGTTGTGTGTGTGTGTGTGTGTGTGTGTGTGTGTGTGTGTGTGTGTGTGAGGGAGAGAGAGAGTGTTTGGTGAAAGCAGCCATGTGATTTACAGCTAATCTGAGCTCCAGATGGTGAAACGTTGGATATTCTATTTGAGAGAGAGAGAGAGAGAGCGAGAGAGCATGGACAGAACTCAACATGCAGACTCTCTCTTTGTCATACACACACTAATAAAATTAGTGTTGTTCACTCAAAGGCTAAAGCTCAGTATTATTTTTTGTACGTGGTTATATGCAGATTCCTGTATTTGGTCATGTGACTGTGATAATACACACTCACATTAATCCAGTGACCTGGATTGAGTTTACCCATGAGCTACACGAGAGAGAGAGAGAGAGAGACAGAGAGAGAGGGAGGCTGAGAGAGAGAGAGGCTCCCTCCCTCCCTGCTTGTGCACTTACACTAAGAAAGAAAGAAAGAAAGAAAGAAAGCCACTCACACAGTCCTCGTGAGGAAGCGGTGGGCTGACAGAGAATGGGCTGAACGACTCTGGGTGAAGTGCACACCAGAGACCGGACGCACCACGGCGGGGTTGACCCTCACGGAGCAGACGGAATACGGATTTTGGACAGGACTGAGCAAAAGAGCCTCACTCTGGAGACGAAGCAAAAGAAAGACAGAGCGTGCCTGTCTGTGACGGGACAGCGGACACACTCGGCGTGTGGCACACCCACCCACGCTCAGACCCGGACCATGGTGGTCCAGGCGGCGGTCACACCGAGCAGGACCCGCCGGCTTCTGCTCAAACTGCCGGTGGGCACTCTGCGCCGGAACAGTGAGGAACGGGTAAGCAAGAGAGAGGGAGACACTGACAGACAGACGGATGAGAGTGGGACACAGCGGGACTGGAGACAGCTCTGTATGCAGAGTCTGATCCCAAACCCAAGGGTTGTGTAAATGAAAGGCTGAGATTATTGAACAAACAAAGGCTCCTTCATGTTTTCATTCAGATTAGCTGTGACTCATTCAGATTATGATGCGGCCAAAGAGATGCAGGTCATGTTTTACCAGATGATCAAAGTAAAAATGTGGACAAACAAATCTATATAAAGATCTATTTAATGGTATTGTGTAGAATTTACGAGTGGAAATGAAAAATAATTCATTACGTACTTTGAGAAATGTTTTTAAGCAAAGAAGTTAAAAGTGATTTCCCCTGTTAAAGAATTTAAGGTAACATTTAGATTTATTATTATTATTATTATTATTATTAAATGTATTTTTCGGCTTACAGATCGACTGAATCCTAAATAGGGAACAGAGAACCTGAGCTTTACTGTGCTTCTTGGGTGTTGCGATTGCCTGGAGTCTGTTGAAGGTTCTTTGTAAAGCTTTCTTAATGGTAACAAGAGCTGCAACCACCACAGGCGCTATCCTGCCATCGGTGCACCACATTCTGACCACTTTGATGTTGAGATCCTTGTAGTTCATGAGCTTCTCTGCTTTTTTAAGTGTGATGTTTGTGGTCATCAGGGACTGAATTATTATCTGTATCAGTTTTAACAATAACATCAACCTCCGGGTTCTCCAGTTTCCTCCCACAGTCCAAAATCATGGATTCAAGGTAAATTGGCTGCTCTAAATTGCCCCTATATTCTGTGTGCATGTCTGTGTGTGTGTGTAAGAGCGTGTAGCCAGTAATGAATTGGTGCCCTGTCCTTTGTGTATTTGCCCAGTGCCCGAGATGTTCTCCCCTGGATGGATATGGGGACCCCTCCCCCCCCCAATCCCGAGACCCTCATACAGGATTAAGTGGGAGATGATGGATGAATGCATAAATCAAAGCTGAATGCCAATTTTCAATCCTCACAATGTTCTTTCATCTGTTCCCATTAGGGGGCGTCACACTTGCCAAAGTTGCTAAAGTTTGTAGGTGTTTCAGTTTCATTTCATGCAATCGAACATTTTCATCTTGGTACGAGGCGTGCTATTCAAACGTTAAGAACACGACTTGCTGCAACTTGTTGAAATATGTGAATTATCCTCTCGCAGTTCGTGAGTAACACTCGCTCAGGAGAGTTTTCAGGAACAGCTGTTAATCACCAGACGGTTTCATCATTCCCATCAGTGTTCAAAGGATTAAAGGTTTTAGTTTCTAGGAACGTTTAAAGTTTAAAGAACACAAAGACATTGTTGTCGGTATAAATATGTTTGAATTGAAAAGATTTTGGGGAGTAAATTCTTTGCGTTGGTCTGCCACGGAACAGGGTTCAACCCGCACATGATAGTTTAAGTTTAATGACCCAGCACTGAGCACTCGCATAAATGTGCTCTGCGCAGGATAGATGATCAGCCACCTACCTTACAGTTGTGGAGTTAAAGATTAGAGAATTAAAAACACAGAAATATTCTGACCTCAGAATGGAATAGAGACCACGGAACCATGGACTCTAACAGCATAACCAAAACGGATGAACTGGGAAGTACGCTGCCATGGTGGGGGGAGGTCCTGTAGGTCGTTGGCATTTCACCACCACAACTCCAACTAATGAGCTTCTAAAGCCCACAGTTCACGTCTCCCACACTGAACTTGCCCAACCATGGTCCTTAAATTGTGCACCAGTTCTTAGAGATGATTGCTAGAACTTACAAGCATCCCGACTTAATGTTTGGGTTCAGAACACACGGTTGATAGAACATACCTGGAGCAGTAAGGGTTTAGGGCCTTGCTCAAGAACCCACATTGGTACCTCCAGTGGACCTGGGATTTGAACCCACAACCTTCAGCTTCATGGCCCTGTTTTAGTGCCTGAGCCTCGCATGCATGGCTCCGTTTCAGATGTGGCTCCACGTTTAGATTTTCACGGTTTATTGTATGGAAAGCAATAAAAAAAAAAAGTCAAAAATAAATATGAAAGCTGCTGGTGCTGAGAAATGAGAAGCACTGAGCTCGGAGAAATAAAAATGGCACCATCAGTAAAGCTTCTCTCGCAGCTGCCGGATCTTTGAAGGAAAGCGATTTAAAAAGCACCAAAGCTTCAAAACTTTGCCAGAGGTTAACAAATGTACGAGCGTTTGATGCGAGAAGCAGCATAAAGTAGTTATATAGTTATATAAGCCTCCGAATTCCGACTGGAACGCCGCTCACTCTCGTTTAAACCCGATTGGAGAGGTATCGCTTTGTTTTGCACTTTTCGTATTAAATTTTGAAATGATTTATAGTCCAGATTTAAATCTAAAGCTGCTGCGGTCGTTTGCATCCGAATCCTCGTGCCTCATCAGGATGCGGCATCATTCTGAGGGGTTTAATATTCCACCCAGGTAATCTGACTTTACAGTGTCTTGCATCAGCGCCGGAACGGATGGGAGATCTGACGGTTGGGTTTGGGATTCCGCATGATGATTGCGTAAGGGCTCGGCGTCTTCTGATGTCTGTTGTGTTTTAGGTTGTAAAGAGGTTTATGATTTGCAGGTCGGACTCTATTATTGCAACATGGCCACTTTGCATCTTTTTTTGGGGATGGATTGCTTTGCTTTGTAAACCCAACAGATGTATCGTTCCATTATGAATGCGCTCACATCTAGTTTTGTTCTGGAGCTTCGTGGACGTCTCGTTTCTGTGAGGCAGATGTGGATGATTACAGCGCCATGAATTATTGATCAGAGGATTTCCTTTTGCACGGTACCAGAATTCTGGCTTTGCTCACTTCTCCTCCTCTCTCCTCCCTCGTTCTGTCCGGCCTCGGGCCCGGTGGGATTGTGTGGGTCCATCGTGCAGATCAACACCATGATGAACTTGTGATGAGATGACGAGGCAGAGTGGGAGCAGAGGCTCATCGCCGAGTCTTTTGATTACGCCGTGTAGCTGTCCAGTCCTCTTTAATCTCGCTCAGTGGACGAGAGCTCGCCTCCGTCACCATCACGCTGTAACCAGGTCGGCGCACGTGAGCGCGGCTCATCATGTGAGCACTCGTGCATGAGCGTTCGCTCGAGCGCTCCTCTGATCGCAAACGACTTTAAGGCTAGATTTATTAAAATCGCATTTCCGTTCCCTCTGCCTACAAACTGATTACATAAAATCTATAGATTGCCAAAGATCAATAAGTCCCTCATATAAACAAATACCGTGGCTGTTTGATCAGGGTGCCTGTCTGAATGTGAAGGTTTTCTGTAATCAGCAGGTTTTTATTCTCACTGTAGAAGCGTCAGTGTTTTGGGAGGTTCTGTCCCACAGTGCAGTGCTTCATTATGTGACGGATCGTGAGGCGGGTGTTAAACGAGCGCTTAGCTCCATGCCGGAATGTGTCGCCCGGGTCACGCTGGATGTTTTGCAGCTCGCGTGCATCACGTCTCTCACGCTGCGTCCGGATGATTGGCTTCTTTGATACGTGGCGGTAATTCCGGGCCTTCCTCCGAGGCTGGGAGATGAGCTGCGGAGGGGTGCAGCCCGTGATGAGACATCATTATCATCAGCAGCAGGCAGAGAGATTTAATCAAATAAGCGCAAGCTCTTGGTCCCTGATTACCAAACCCCATCTCCTCTAAGCCTCATTGTTTCAGTGCGTTTTATTGTTTTCTTTCCGTCTTTGTGGGAGGAGGGATCGGTTGCCTTTGTTGCTGAGAGCTCTGTTCTGATTTGAAAATATATCTTCATGTAAACAAGAAATTTTAAAGTTTATTTAAAAAAAAACTGAAGTTCTTAAATCTGATTGGCTGAGCTGTTATTGTGACATTATTGACAATAACGCACACCTCTGAGCGCTTTACATTTCATATCAAAGCATGATATACTATATATGTAGTTTATCAACTGCATTCTGTAATTTGGCCACTAGATAGTCTAGATATTTGATTCTTAGAGAATCCGGAAACCCGTTACTCAGTGACTGTTTACTTAAAAAAAAACAAAAAAAAAACGGACTAGAAGACCAGGTTTCGTACTTTTATTTTTTATTTATGTATTTTTAAATAACGGTTTTATGAAAGATACGACACTTGGGGTTGTGTATTATTGTAAATAAATGACAGGACAGAGGTGTAACTGTACTTCATCATGCTTAACACCTACTTTCTGCGTTTTATTTACAATAACAATACACAACCTGGAGTTGCTTTAGTAGTTGGTGTCATTGATTCGACAGATTGTGTTACAGACTGTGTGGGGTCTTCTGACATGTTCTAATTTATTTACAAAACACAAAAGGCCTGAATCTGGGCGGCACGGTGGCTTAGTGGTTAGCACATCCGCCTCTCAGCGCTGAGGATTCCCGGTTTGAATCCAAGTCTGGGTGGAGTTTCCATATTCTAGCCGTGTCTGCGTGGGTTTTGTCCGGGTTCTCTGGTTTCCTCCCACATTGCAACAAACATGGATTCAAGGTAAATTGAACGCTCTAAATTGCCCTGAAAAGTATGTGTATGATTGTGTGACTGTGTGAGTGAGTGTGTACCCGGCGATGGATTGGCGCCCTGTCCTGGGTGTATCTGCCCAACGCCCGAGACGTTCTCCCTTGGATGGGCATGGGGAACCCCCCCACCACGACCCTCATAAAGGAATAAGCGGAAGATAATGAATAAATAAAAAGGCCTGAATCCTTATTTATGAAATCCTGTGAATTTTCATCTAACATACGTGTCGGTCCTCACAGATGCTTTTTTTTTTTTTTGGATCAATAGGCCTAATATACTCACTCCAAAACCTTGTAGAAAGCCTATCCAGAAGAGTGGCTGGTGAAGCTGCAAAAGACACAGGGTGTGGAGTTTTATCTTCTGCTGTGAGATCTTTTCCTGAGTGAGGTCTTGTTGATGATGAGGATGAAACCAGCAGGGGGCGCTCCACTGCTGTGTCCTCTGATGATAAGAGGGTGAGGGCGGTTTTCTCTCATGCTGTGAAAGTGCTCATGCTGATTTGTGACCAGTTCCAGGCTTTTCAGAGGAACCTTGGTTCCTGCACTGAATCTGTAAAGCTCCGGCTTTTGTTTAATTAAACTGAAACCTCGTCGAAAAAAACCCTCACAATCCTGCCATTCATTCAGACACAATACAGCGCTGTTGCTCTGGATTAGTGAGTGCCTTGTACCTCGTGTGGCCTCTGAGGCTTTAACACACACACACACACACACACGTCAAATAAACATTGTTTATGAATCATACCGTCTTCATTATGCCGCTTTTATTTCTGTACATTCAGATCCTCGGGATGGTTTGTAAAAGCAGTGACTCAGAATGAACTGAACGGTTCCCTGATGCCTCATCATAGTTCCTGTTACCTGCAGTTTCTTTTTGAATAGAAAACAACTTTAGTCAAATGAATACAGAAGCATGTGTGTAATAACAGGATCCCTGTTTCTCTGCATCACACTCTCCGCTCACTCTCACCTGTTCCGGGTCCGAGCCTCTGCCTGCCGAGGTCCAGTTCTTCTTTAGAAATCATTTTTGCGGCCGGGATGTTTTACGTCAATGAATCGAAACTCGACTTAGGTAGAGTGTCCATGTTCTCCCCGTGGGTTTTCCCCCAAGATCTCCACTTTCCTCCCAAAAACATGGAGTGAAGGAGAATTGGCGGCTCTAAATTGCCCCCGTATAGTGTGTGTGTGTGTGTGTGTGTGTGTGTGTGTGTGTGTGTGTGCGCGCACAGTGATTGATTGGCGCACTGTTTTGGGTATATCTGCCCAGCGCCTCGCAGGCATGAGGGACCCCCTTGCGAACCTGGTCCCTAATACAGGATTAAGCAGATAATGATGATCAATAAACAAACCATTACCTATATTTTGCATGTTCTCCTCATCCTTTGGATGCTCTGTTGGTTAACTTTTTCAAATTAAAGCTAAAAGGTTCTGTTTCGGAATGTCAGGCAGGGTGATGAACATCTGTTCTGTGTGGAGTTTGCATGTTCTCTCCATGTCTGTGTGGGAGGTTGGTTTTTTTTTTTTTTGGTAAATTTGAGCAAATTAAAAAAGAATTTGAATGTAATATCGTTACAGGTTTATGTTTGTTCTCGTCGCAGACATAAATCCATTGTTCTGATGTTTTTATTTTTCTCGGCGTTCTCTGTGAAAGCAGCAGAACTCTGATTCATCTGCGTAATGTGATTGTAAGCGCCTTCAGGCCTCCGCTGGATCTCAGATTATTTTTAGGATTTGCATCACTGGGTGCCCCCAGCATCTTCGTGCTTCCCATGCATCTCGCTGTTCATACATTCTGTATTCTGATTCTGACCTTATTCCTCGCTGGCTTTCATTCAAACGTAGTGTTCCCAAAAAGCCCCTCTTTCAAGAGTCTGAGGGGTCTGAGGGGGTCAAAGTGTTCCTCCAAAAACAGGATGCGTCTCCCCAAAATGCCCCAAGAATGTTGCTCGGACATGAGTGTGAACATACGGGGCTTTGTGTGGCGTGATGAGCGCGGAGAATGGAGCGTTTGACGCACCCCCCGGAACAGAGCGCTCGCAGAACACACACATGCACGCATACACACTGACTCATCCTGGTGCTTCAATAGGCTATTCATGGCACACGGGCATGTGTGGTGCATGGGGGGTGGGCTGCGATGAAAGATGTTTGTGGATCCCTGGGTATTTGGGGTGTCGACATTTAAATGCCAAACAGTTTTATTGGTGTCTCTCTCTCTGTGTGTGTGTGTGTGTGTGTGTGTGTGTGTGTGTGTGTGTGTGTGTGTGTGTGTGCGTGCGCGCCCCCACACTGCTGTGGGTTTTGCTTTTATACCATAATCCTATTAAATATGTATGAGGAGGGCGGCTGATTAGCCTATATGCAAAGTGAAGTAG
>JAOUQT010322301.1:0-14063 GCA_025769995.1 Xyliphius kryptos | reverse complement strand
TCTGTAAAGCTGCTTTGTGACGACACACTGTTGTAAAAAGCGCTATATAAATAAATAATTACTTACTTACTTACTTAACAATGCAGATTTGTTAGATTGTTGTCCGTGGAACAGGTGATGTTGGGAATGTTTTGACTTTGAATGATGGGTCTCATCTGAGTGTTGTGGATGTTCAGGTTTATCCCTTCATGGTAGACAGGTTTACAATCCCAAAATCATGTCGTAGGACAAGCTGAAATGGGTTTGTACCTTTATCTCATTTGTAGCACTTATACAGTTTAATAGTGCATTAGACTGTGACCTTTTAATGTTGGTACTTATTGTATAAACTGTTGCTTTACTTTGTTAGAGCTCCTTTACACCACAGAGCTGGCATGATGAGGGGTTGGTTCATTCCTATCAGTGACACCTAGATAGTGGAGACGTGTTTTGCAGAAACATTAAGATTAGACAGAATATCGCTGCTGGCAGTTATACTGTATATTTGGACATTGTGACACTGATTTGGATTAGAGAACCCGGCTTAGAACCAAAAAATGCCACGTTTCCCACCTTAAGACTTGTTGAATCTTTATTGTCGAGAATTATGTTTAATCTCCTTTAGTCCTCAGTGCTGATACTGGGATGTACCTTCTTCCTACAGATGTAAAAACTATTGAATAATAAATTGAGAACCTGCTAATAGACCCCCCCCCCCCTCAGTAGTTCTATGAGCAAAGGGTGGTGCTGTAGACCAGGGGTGTCTATTGCAAGGAGTTACTTTACAATGGCTGAACGCTGCAAATCTTTACTGGCGTATTATGGCAGCACCAGCAAGATGCATGAGCACCTTAAATGCGGGCATCTGGATTCCTCTAACATGTGTAGTGCATGCAATACCAGGACTTTTAACCTACACTATTACATTTACATATAGTTATCTAGCAGACGCTTTTATCCAAAGCGACTTAAAAGTATCCCAACTTATTTAGGATCAGAACACCGGGTTGACTACAGCATCCTGAAGCAATGAGGTTTAAGGGTCTTGGTTTAAGGGTCTTGCTGAAGGACCCACAATGGTAACATCAGTGGACCTGGGATTTGAACCCATAACCTTCAGATTAATAGTCCAACGTCCTATCCACTAAACTACCACTCCTCTATATGCCAAAGGCACTTTTCTGACCTCTTATTTTTAATTGGTCCTTGGTATTTTAGTCCATCTAGTGTGTTTATCCTGTTATATCATTGTGGATTTAAACACTGACCATGTTTTTGAGCTTGTAGACTTGTGGTTAAGGAACCAGCCTTGTGGAGTGAATGTTCCTGGTTCAATTCAATGTCCCTTCAAGTACTATGGCTGAAGTGCTCTTGGGCAGGGCACCTAATTCCAACTGCTCCCTGGGTGCCATGTACAGGGCTGCACACCGCTCGGGTGCTCACTTCATTTAGTGTGTTTTACCGCATGGATGGGTTACAGAAGGACAGATTCCACTGTGTGTAAGGAGCAAAATATATCACAATCACTCATCAAATGGCCACTTTGCTGACCTCCTATTATTAATTGGTTTCTTATAGTGTGTTTGTCCTGTTATACCAGGCGTATCCAAAGTCTGGCCTGCGATTGAAGCCTCATGTTTGAATAAATAAATCATAAAAAAATGTAATTCCGCCTTTTAGCACATGATGGCAGCACTATTGTAATGCTATCTGTGCCTTTCCAGAATTGAGTATGTTAAAAAAAAAGTAATCAAAATAAACACAAATCAAGAAAAGATGTACATGAATCAAGTAAAAAAATCTGCCAATATAGGGAGAGTATTTTTCTTGTTAATTAAAAAAAGAAAAAGTTCATTGTTTATCTTACTTAGAAATCTATTTGTCAATAACAAGCCTTGTTACCCTTTAAAAAATGTTCTGATTTGTTAAGATTGAATGTTTTGCGGTGTGCCTCTTTGACCGAGGAGCCGGTCGACCGTATATTTGTTATTCTTAAATTTAAGGAATTCTATACAGTTTTAAGTTATGACTCTCCAGACATAAAAAAACTTATATTACACAGCCATTTGAAAAATAAATCTGATTGTGAGAATGAAATTTTTCCACAACAGTGTGTATTTTCATATAACTTGTGGTGAAAAAATGTCAGAAGGAGCTTCACTTTATCGAATTTGGCCCTCTTTGCAAAAAGTTTGGACACCCCTATGTTCTATATTATTGTGTATTTAAACACTGAGCATGTTTTTAACCAAACCATTATTTATTTATATTTTTACTATAAATAAAATATGAAATATGCCGATTATTGTGCTGCAGTAATAAATAGGTACAAAGGCATTGCTTGAACGTTTAGAAAGTTATAAATTCTATAAATAACCGTTTGTATAACCTAACTACGCAACAGCTGAACGTGCAGTGAGCGGTACAGTGAGTGTTAAGCCGCTTCGAAAGCATCTACGTTGGCTGCGTGTCAAACCGCCCCTCGTTCCTTATTTAGGCGCACTTAGTTTGCGGTTGCAGCCCGCGCTGTTTTTGCTACCTACATAGAGGACTAGATTTAGATTTGCGGCGCGGCCTCATACGCTCCCTCGACGTAGAACAGTGTCAGGCGTTTAGCCGGTTGGCTACCGTTAGCTGTAAATAAGGGTTTCGCTTTGGAAGCAGCCGCTTTTTTGACGGTTTAACGCTTTAATAATGTCCTGGACAATTTCCCTGGGCGTTTGAGTGAACAAAAACGCAGCCCGAGTGCTAAAGTGGCGCTTCAGAATAAGGACTCGGACGCTGTAAAGGCTGTAGTCGCCATTTTGTGTGCTACCCGGAGGAGCGGAGAGAGAGAATAACGTTCTCAGTTTAAAGAGAAAACATTGTAAGAACGTACATACCAACACCTTTAAACCTAACATCCCTGTGTGAATTGTGTTTGTGGAGTGAATGTGTCTGCTTTTGCTCTCCAACTCGCCTGCTTTGGTCCACGTTAGCATCCGTGCTAGCTCGGTGTTGTCGCGTTTGCCTCATCCTCCTCCTCAGGCTTCACACGGTTTAACCAACGCCACAGTTTAAAGTTTAAGTAAACTACACGGTTGGGGGTCAAATGTACACACTTTTACACAATAAATCGCGCTGTTTTTGTACCCAGTCTTAACTGTTTATTATCCCGACTGTCATCGGTTCACTGACGTCACGTCAGAATGTTGCATGGGCTTTGGATCAGGATGGAGGTTTGAAATGTGTTGTTTCTGCTGCAGCAGCACTTTAAATATCTCAGCATCACAAGATCTTATAGTGCACTAGTGAAATACCAGCAGATCTTTTCACATCACAACAGTGTGAAAGTTGAATTGCAATTGTTTTTGAATGTGTGACGGCTGTATTATTATAGAGTGAGTGGGGGGGGCAATTAAAAATCTGAAATGAATATAGTGTGAATTGTGACTACGGTGTCCACACGGTTGCTATCTTGTGTGAATTTGTCAGTGAGTTGTCCAAGGACCCTTTGTAGACCCCAAACCATCCGCAGTGTTGCATTTGGTGGCGACAGTCAATAAAACATGGAACGTAGGAAAGTGAGAACTATTTAATTTTTCCAAGGATGTGATGGGGAATCGCGAGGCCAAATTTCAGCCTTGTAGGTACTCTGGAAGTGGGAGAGTTAGTGATGAGTCAGTCAGGGCTTTGGTTTTTATAGATAGACATGAACGTATTATCATAGAGTCTGGATTGAATATGTGGAATAAATATAGTGTGAGTTGTGTCCATGCGTTCGCTTGCTTACATGAGTTTATCAGCTTTTCCAAGGATAATGAACCATGTTTCAGATTTGTAGGTACTCGCCAAGACCCCAATCCCTCCGAAGTGTTGTGTTTAATGTCTATATCGACCAGAGAATTGAATGTAGGAATGCGAGAACCAGTTTTTCCATGAAAGTGATAATGACTGCCAATTTGTAGCCTTGTAGTTACTCAGGATGTGAAAGAATTAGTTATAATCTATAAATTCCATACATTTCTGCGTTTAAGTTGAACAGTTAACTAAATTAAGTTAAACATTGTAAACTCTTATTCGGTAAATTTTCAGTAGATGATTATTTTTAATGCATACCAGCAGAATATCTGTGCTGCGGTACCGGAGAACCTAATAACCAGAAAGTTGAAAGGCAGTTGATTTTGAATGAGTGATGGCTTTGGAGTTTATAATAATATGCTCATTTGAAATATATAGAGTGTGGTTTGGGGTGATTAGAAATGTGGAATGAATATAGTGCGAGTTGTGACTGTTCCACGCGGTTGCTTTCTCAGTAAGGACACGATAAGGAATGACTGAGCCGAGTTTTAGCGTTGTAGGTACTCGCCAAGACCCCAATCCATCGGCGGTGTTGCGTTTGATGCAGATAGCGAGCGAATAATTGAACGTAGGAAGGCGAGAACCTGTTGGTTCCATCAAGGACATGGTAGGGAATCACAGGGCCAAGTTTCAGCCTTGTAGGTACTCGGGCAGATGTCAATGTGACCCTGAAGGGTTCTTGTGTTTGATGGTGATATCGAATGAACCGTGGAGTGTAGGATGGTGAGAAGGCAATTAAAAATCTGAAATGAATACGTGGATTAAATATAGTGTGAGTTGTAACTACGTTGTCTACGGGGTTGCTTTCTTACGTGAATTTATCAGTAGATCTTCCAAGGACACGGCAAAGAATGGCTGAATGGATTGAATTAGCGATGAGTCTGTAAGGGCTTTGGCATTTATAGTTATAGATCACTATTTTAAGGCATGCTGGCCCATAGTTGTTCATGGATTTGATTTATTCTTGTGCAAACCGGTAAACATGCACAGGATCTACAGGATGGCCCACGGGAAATTAGCCTGCTTCATATAGTCATATAAGGTGGGCTGCTTTTTCGTGGGTCACCCTGTAGTATGTTAATACACAACAGTCTATGATCTCAAAGCCATAATCTATAGAGCAAAGGGATCTAATTGGTTTTAAGCGTGTATGAATTGCTCACGAGGTGATATGCATTGTTTTAAAATGACCCTGTTGTTCTGTTTACTCTTGTATTAGTCATGTCGGGGTCTTTGGATTTGCTCGGTGAGGGGTCCTGGGCAGAGATGTGAATCAGTGCTGCCCCCAACCAAATGCATCAGTCGATAAAGTTACGGCACTGTCAGTTGTGTGCCTGTCTCAGAGAGGCCAATTAAGGATGATGCTAACGAGGGGTGAATATATTGGAAAAGGTTAGTGCTTGGAATTAGATTTAACTATTGGGAACTGTTCCAGAATCAGTGTTTGGCCTCAAGACTGTATCTTGACTCCTGTCGAAAAATCACTGCAATACAGGGTGGCCCATGAAAAATCACAATAATCCTATACTCATCATATATATCTGTTTTTTTTGTTGTCATGTTGGATTTAATGTGATTAATATTTAAGTGTTGAAACTGCACGTTGCAAAGCCAGAAGGAAAATGTAGATGTGTTCGATTCTCTACCTGCAGGTTGACGTTACTCTGAAGGTGTATTGCTGGGATGGTGGGTTGTTTTAAACGGCTTTGTTTATGTGGTTTAATAAACTCCATTCTCTCTGTAGTTGACAAAGATGCCACACAATCTATACTGGTTTTGCCTCTAAAGTGGCCTGGAAGTTTTTTATTACCGATTTGTAATTGTGTAATGGGTTGTATCTTTTAAAAAAGTGTTATAACGTGAAGTACACTTATCTTCCATGCTTGTAACACAATAGCTCTGTATTTATGAGGATATAAAGCATCATTACATGTTCCTGATGCCTTGCTGCAGCTCTTTCGTGGTCTTTATCAGTTCACGCATTGTGTCTGATAATCTGGCGAGTCCCTGAGACTTTCATCCGTGCAACAACCGCCATTTAACCATTTTAAAGGGATTTACAACAGCGTGACGCGATGCACAACCTGCTCTACGTATTCCGTTTTGTTTCTGTTTGCTTTGGTTTTTAATACTTTAAATCCTAAGTGAGTGTCTCTGATTCAGGGAAGGATGGGTTTCCTGTTTCCTTCCTTATGAGATTAAGGGAGGTGTTGCACTTCTGTCTTGCTCATCCGACTCGTTTTTGTCTAGACTTTAAACTATTTTCACTGAGATTATACACTCTGTGACCTCTTTATGAGGTACGTGTCGCTAGGACAGGGGTGGGCAACCTGCAGGCCCGATGTGGCCCGCTAGGCTTTTTAATCTGGCCCACCAAACTTGTTTCCTCGTTGCCTGTTTTTTCTGCATGTTTGTCACTCTTAAGTGTTTCGGAACATCAAACCAATTTAAATAATCAAAGACAACACAATTAAACACAAAATGTGTTTTGTAAATGAAGGTGTTTATTATTAAGGAAGAAAAAAACAAATCTACATGGCCCTGTGTGAAAAAGTGATTGCCCCCTAAACCTAATAACCGGTTGGGTCGCCCTTAGCAGCAAGATCTGCAACCAATTTTTTGCGAGAACCTGCAATGAGTTCTGGAGGATTCTGTTCCACTCATCTTTGCAGAATTGTTCTATTTTAGTTCCATTGGATGGTTTTCAGCATGAACGGCCTTTTTAAGGTCATACCACAGCATCTCAATAGGGTTCAGGTCAGGACTTTGAATAGGACACTCCAAAGTCTTTATTTTATTTTTCTTCAGCCAATCAGAGGTTAAATCCTTGTACTGCTGCTGAACCCAAGTTGGTTTTAGCTTGAAGTCACGAACAGATGGTCGGACGTTCTCCTTTAGGATCTTTTAGTAGACGGCAGAATTCATAGTTCCATTTATCACAGCGAGTCTTCCAGGTCCTGATGCAGCAAAACAGCCCCAGACCATCACACTACCACCACCATATTTTACTGTCCGTATAATGTTCTTCTTCTGAAACGCAGTGATTCTTTTACGGCAGATGTAATGGGACACACCTTTCAGAGCGTTCAACTTTTGTCTCATCGATCCACTGAATGTTTTCCCAAAAGTCGGGAATCAAAATGTGTTTTGGAAAAATTGAGACAAGCTTTGATGTTATTTTTGCTCTGCAATGGTTTTCTTGTTGGATGTCTTTCATGAAGGCCATTTTTGCCCAGTCTCTTTCTGATTATGAGCTCTGACCTTGAAAAGTGGACAGTGAGTGACAAGTGTTTGCTAATTGTAGTAGTAAAATAGTAGTCAGGTGGTGGTGGTGGTGGCAACCAGCGTGAACGTCTATCGGATTGACGTGTTGTATATTTTAAGACGCTCTTCTGCGTACCCCCGTTGTAATACAGAGTTAAGAGTTACGGTTGCTGCTTTATCAGCGTGAACCAGTCGTCGCGTTCTCCTCCACCCTTTGGCATAAACGAGGCATTTTCACCCGAACTGCCCTCATTTGGCTTTTTGCTTTTGGTCATGCGTTTGTAAACACTGGATGGTTGTGTGTGAAGATCCCAGTGGATCATGGATAATTTTTTTATATCCAGAGCAGCCAGTCTGGCACCAACAACCATGTCATGTTCAACATCAACCACATCTGCTTTCTTTAACCTTCTGAGGTTTTAATTAAGCAGGTTTTATTAATCATGTGCACCGAGGTGCTGTTCTGTGATTGGCTGATTTAGATAGTTGCCTTAACAATCAGGTGAACCCACTGTAGTGTCCGGTGAGTCGCTGCACATTCTACTCTCCCGAGTTGCATTTACACAGGCACAGGGAAAACATGCAAACATCATAGTGTAAAGGCCTTGCCTGGAAACTAAATTAAGGCAATCCGTGCTTTAACATGCCGCCCTCACCGGCCACTGGCATCGGTGATTGGCATGTTATTGCAGATATTAAGTCCAGTATCTGTATTTCACTGATAACTGTGTGTGAAGGACATGATGATGAAACTGCTGGATGTGTGTGTGTGTGTCTGTGTGTTTTTGCACTTACATAACCTGCATTGTAATCACGGTCAATCCTAGTCTCTTTTAGTCCTTGATGTCAGTATACAGTGTGAAATAGAAGTATTTGTGCTTTTTATTAATATGAGGACCTCCCCCCTCACTGGTCTTTTAAAACATCCCATCCTCAGCTGGTCCAGCTGTTTACAGCTTTATCCCACTCTTGTTGTATGTTACATCAAACGTGTTTAAACGAGCGCAATATCACCTCATCATGTCCTTAGGACCGGGGCGACACTACTGCCCGTGGGCCGAATGCGGCCCGTTAGGATTTTTAATCCGGCCCACCAAACTTGTCCAAACTATATATCAAT
Source organism: Xyliphius kryptos (assembly GCA_025769995.1). NCBI lineage: Eukaryota > Metazoa > Chordata > Actinopteri > Siluriformes > Aspredinidae > Xyliphius > Xyliphius kryptos. Next base: position 5,860 of record JAOUQT010322301.1, on the reverse strand, counting down.
ATTTTATTATTAAATCCTTCTTGTGTTTCTTTTCCCTGCTATTCCTGCATTTCCCCAATAGATTGTTGGAACTTTTGTGCCCTTTTGTAAAAACATAAGCAGAACCATATTTTTTTTGGTTCTGATTAACATCCGTGTGTGATGTGATTAGAAACCATTGCGGTTTCATAGAATACAAAATCACTCATCACTTTACCATGAAGCAGCCAACTGGCCCTCCCCTGTTGGATCCCCTTGTTGCCCGTGAGTCACAAAAAGTTTGCCCACGCCTGCCTTCAAGTTCAGGTCATTTATTTTTATAGCACTTTTTACGACAGTGCGTTGTCACAAAGCAGGATGAAACCTTGGGAGGACAGCCATGTACAGATTGTTTAGGTGTACGTATTTAGCAAGAGGTAAATAGTGGGACCTTTATTGTGGCAGGCTGTAATGCACAAGCTCTTTCCCCGTATAGTGTGGGACGTTCTAGACGTCTGCAGGCGTCATGGTGGATGTTTGTGTGGGACGGATTTATTAGTCACCGTTTCGGACCGATTGCATGAGTAAACAGACCTGAGGTGATTTTTTATTTTTTTATTTTTAAACATGTTGAAGGTTTTCTTTGTATTATTAGATCTGACGCTGAGTGCTATCTTTCTGTAAATGACCTTAAGCCTCCATGACAGATTTTACCATGTACTGAAAAAACTGGGCTTGTTTGTGTGTGAAAATGCTATTCCTCATCAATATTTGTGTTTCCTGGAACTACACCTCTGCCGGATGTTTGTTGTCTTTGATTCAGACTGCTTCCTGGACAAACTGGTTCCAACTCACTGGTTAGTCCTTTTGTTAGCTGTCGCATAATTTAATCTAGCAATCGTTGAGGCACCGCCGTCTGACTTCATCACTGTCGGTATGTAAATAGTGGTCAGATGGTTCAAAGTGCATCCAGATTGTTGGAACGGGCACCTGGATTCCTCTGGAATGAGGTCACGGGAATAGACCTCATTATCTCAAATCCTGAGTTTGCACTTTAGTTTACGTTTTTAATCAGTGGAATGTGTTCATAGATCTCACACACACAGATTCCTATGGTTTTGATCTGAGGACCGATCCAACCCATATATAGACCAGGTGTGTCCACACTTTTCTGTCCTGAGATCCACTTTTTTCAGTAGACAGGTCATTGTAATCTGCCAGTATTAATCTATTTTTTCTAATTATTATTATTATTTTTTTAAAGCTGTAATGTTTAAACTTTTTTACACACATCATGTTGATATTACAATACACTGAAAACAACTTTTATTCCGAAACACAATTCTTCATTGATCGCCAAGGAAACAAAGATAAAATAATATGATTATTAGCACTGAATGCTGTCAGCCAGGTGGGAGGAGTCTGAACTGTAGATGCTAATGCCACTACTCAAACCAGTCTTCCAAATGATCATCAGCGAGGGGGAATCGATGATCACTTCGGGCATGTTTGACATTTGCGGTTGTGGCGGGGGGGGGGCGTGACTGCGCTCCGACTTGTGAATGCACATTTAAAGGATAAACGCAGTTAATGGAGACACTCGCCTGTCCACCGCGTCCTTCATTTCTCGAACCTGTGGCGTGTTCCACAGCGACTTACCAACATGCACTGTGCGGTTGAACCGTATTGTCCACGCTTGGTGTAGATGGACTGTGTAGTTCTACATACATCCTGTAGTCCATCTGTTTATCAAATTGAGACCGTCCATGGTCCTGATCAGATTAAAGGGAACAAACAGAGTATGCAGAGAAGCAGATGGACTACAGAATAGAGCCGTAGAACTACAAATTCCATCTAAAGTCAATGGATACTTGAATTTTTCAGCTCCACATAGAGTATAAATGCCCTCTAGCGCCACCTCTCGCGACCCTGATTAAAATAAGTTCATTAGTAAATCCTGCCTGAGCACCGGTGGAATCCAGCGGTCTGTCGTTACTGTAGAGAACATTTTAATGAGTTTTAAATCAATGTTCCGTGTCAAGTAGTTGGGTGTGTAATTAGGATGGGTGCACATCAGGCTCCTCGGTGTGATCATGGGGGGGGGGTGGGGTGTCTTAACATGCTGTCTTTTTGGGTGCAATTCCTAGGTTGAGATCTTTAGTTTGCAGGGTTTTAATCCAATCCTGTTCCACCACACCGAGGCACCCATGACCTTCACCGGTCCAGCCAACACAGAAGAACTGAAACAAGATGTTATTGTGGATTACAGTGTACAGTTCCTCCTGCCGCACGTCGCAGGTACAGGTCTGAAACCGGTGTCTCTCAGTCTAAAGCCGTAAGCCACGGAAACCCGAGGAACTCGAATGGAAACCTGCTGTTCAATGTTCCATCAGTAGAACCGGAAGCCAGGTTCACGTACTTGTTAGTAAAAGACGTTTAAAAAAACAACAACTTTAAAGCAAAGCTAATTGTTTTTATTAGCACATAGGAGTAATCCAGCAATTGAGCACGAAAAACGCTGCTGTAACGTGTAAAAAACAAACCGGGGGACACGCCCAGCAGGCGCTGCAGGTGATAGCGCTTCAAGTCAAGTTTATTTTCAAAACATGCAGTCGTAAACTATAAACTAATGAACTCTGGCATTCATGTGGCCTTGATTTAGTATTCAGTAGGTACTGTGTGTCCTCTGTGGGAACTTTGGACCGTTCCCCTGGTTTTGCAGTCTCTGTTCTTTCATCCCAAAAGTTTTGACATTGGGGCTCTGTGTAGGTTTTTACTCTACACACATCTCAACAATGTCTTTATTGATGTTGTATTAACCACTTGGGTCATGCTGGTACCAGTGTAGGCCTTCCCCAAACTGTTCCCCACAGAGTGCTTGATTATTCACACCTGTGGTAATGGGACTACATGACACACCAAAAATGCTAAATACTTTTAGTCTGTGAAAGTGTAGCTCTTCCGTTTGCTCCGCCCACATCACCTTTGTTTTGTATATTGGAGCCACCTTGATGTTGTTTGATGGGTTTCTGCTGAGGTCTGACAGCGTTCTGATGGTTGATTGATGTTGAAATGCTGAGTGTCTGTGTCCTGATTGTGTTTGATCTCGTTTTTGGATTGTAATCTGCTCTGAATGACCTCGTCAGCCGTCGCTCTCAATGCCGACACTCTGTTCTCTGACGGTCGGCATTTAACGCATACTCAACCTCCAGAGCCACGAGACGGCGAGGGGGTGGGGACACCCGGGCTTGTGATTGTGACATGGGTGTGTGGAGTTCAGTGGCATGCCGACATGGAGTCACTGTTAGAACTGAGACGATAACACCATGTTGAGAACTACAACTTGTGTGCGTGATATTTTAAAATACTTCAGACAGCACGCACTGTCCACTTTAGTGTTTCTTTGATCAGCTCCACCTCCCATACGGATGAGACCATTACAGATTTTGTTGGTATGATTTTTGTCCAAGCAATAATAAAGCACTATGGCACTAGAGCGCGTGCATTATTGTGAATAAATCACGGAAAACGACGGGAGAGCAGTTACACCTCTTTCCTGTGGTTTATTCACAATAATGCACAAACTCTCGGAACTTAGATTTTTTTTTATTAGTGTGTTGCTAACCGTTTTATAAAAGCAATAAGTTCGATTCATAAATGCGTTGACTGAAAGCACATAATCCAGTCTGACCCTGACCGCAAGTAAGAGATTCCCAGTTTTTTTTAACAATCAAATCATACTGCCATCTAGTGGCCAACTTACAGAATGCAGTTTAAGAAAAACTTCGGGAAAACCATATAGTTCATATCGCGCATTTATATGACTGTGGAGCGGTCAGAGGGTTGGGTTATTCTGAATAATGTCATGGCTAGACAAACGGCTCAGCCAATCAGATCTAATGACCGGAACGCCCCGTTTTATAATAAAGCAATATGGCACCAAAGGGGCGTGGCATTATTTTAAATAAATAACAGGAAAGTGGTGTTACACTTAGACCTCTTTTCCATGATTTATTCACAGTAATACACAACTTTGCGTGTGTTATTGCTTTTATAAAACGCTTACAAACGCGCACTCATAAAAGTTTTGATTCATAAATACATTTATCGAAAGCAAAATCATCAATAATCCGATCTTCTGCGACGTTATCCAATCCGAGAAGTGAATTCTTTTTTTACTAGCAATCAAATTACTAGCGATCAAATCTCGTCCAATCAGATTTAAGGACCGGAACAACCTGTTTTATCAATTGATTCAATTGATTTTACCAAAAAGAACAATTCGTGTTTTCCTAAATTTGTTATTTATTTCTGTTGTTGTAAAAAAGACGACACAGGGATGCTGCTCAATAGTAACATGAAAATTCTTTAGGGAAATGAAAGGGGGAAAAAAGTCTTCCTTTAAAGTACGTTTGCATAGAAGGAACAGTACACACAAACCTTTTATTTTATATCACTTGCCACGAAGTTCCAGCAAAGTGTGTATATGTTTCTTATGAATGTCGTCTTGACGATGATGAGACAGTTTGATAATTAATTAACGGTAACATTTTTAATCGTGATTAATTGCAAAAGCAATTAATCGTCTCATCCCTAATCTACCATAATAGACAGCTGTCTGTCTGTCTGCTCTACGTAGTTTGGTGGTCCTCTTTATAAAGCATCTTTTGCACCCTGAACATGTCACCGTTAAGCATGGGGTGGAAATGTTTTGGTTTGAGGGCTGGTCCTCCCTCCTCAGCATGACCTGAACAGTGGACCTGCGATGCTTATGGTACCAAAACAAAAGCATTACATTTTAGCGATTTACATTCTTGTCCTGGAGTTTACAGAACCATTTCAGATCTCTGAGCTTGTTCTGATGTTCAACTCTTTTATTTCATGAATAAAAATTAATTTGGAATGAATTGCAGGCTAGTTTACGGACCGTGGCTGATGATGGGGGGGTCAGCTGATCTGGACGGTGGTTGGTTGGACCTCGGATTTGTTAGGAGGTTAAAAGGTTGTTTACTTGCGCAATCTTTAAAACACACTGGAATGTTCCCCTTTGATGATCGAGGCTCGGGGGGGAGGGGCTGGGGGCTGAGTGGGAATGCTCCTGGGTGTCGTGAGAGCACCTGTTTCCTCCAACAGTCCAAAAAAAAAAACCACTCCAGTAGGTGACTGCAAACACAAAGGGTGTGAATGCGCCGGTGTCCGTCTGCCCTGTGACGGACGGCTTCCTGCCCGCTGTGGTTTCCCTCCTTTTTTGTTTTATGACCCCCCATCGGGACCAGCGGCTGTAACAATATCTCCATGTTTTTAATGTTATTATGTTAGTAATAGTCGTTTGTAATATTTGCCTCGTTTGGTTTTTTTAAGGTTTTGCAGACGAGCGGCGGTGTCTGGACTGAGCGCCTTCCAACTTCTCCACCTGCCCGGCCTCGGATCATCTGAAGTCTCCCCCCCTCACCGTGGTCCTGGTGCGAGCAGCTCCTTCGCCGAGTGCCGCTGGGGATCATGAGTGCGCTTGGATAGGGAGGGAGGGGAGGGACACTCGCCATCGAACCTAAAAACGTAAGTAAGGCTTTGATCTCACTGGTTCTGCCGTGGTTCTGCGGTACAAAAAAGGTTCCGAACAGGTGTCTCTCTATAGATCTATAACACATTTCCATAAAGCAGCTCAGAGGAACAGGTGAAACCAGTTGTGTTTAAATTGTGGTACGCTGGTGACCCTCACCAGGTTCAGGGTTGTTCTGCTTCTCATTTGCGTATGTAAATACTACCTTTGGGTCAGTTGATCTTGTTATTACTAAAGAAACCTGTGTTTTAGTTTTTGGGTCATGCATATTGTGTGTGTGTGTGTGTGTGTGTGTGTGTGTGTGTGTGTGTGTGTGTGTGTGTGTGTGTGTGTGTGTGTGTG
>JAOUQT010322292.1:0-14063 GCA_025769995.1 Xyliphius kryptos | reverse complement strand
TCCAGGGTCCTGTATCAACCCTGCGTTCTGACCCCAACCAAGTTGGGATACTTGTAAGTCGCTTTGGATAAAAGCGTCTGCTTAAATAACTAAATGTAAATGTAGTATTTAAAGTGTCACTACTAACTAAAAATAAATTATCTTTAAGTGTTTTAGAGGTCAGCCACTGATGAAGCTTTCAAAGGGCTTTGCATTGTACACTGTGGGTTACTCATGCCAAAACATAAGCAGGAACTTCAACATAAATTTCTGTCAGATTGAAACTTACTAAAGTTAGCACAGCTTCTCATAAATGAAAAGGGGCGGCCATATACTTATGGCCATGTAGTGAACCTTCACAGAATCTTCACACAACCTTCACAACCCCATTTCATCATAGTTTACCAAGCATTATATACAGGTGTTCAAAGGTTTTCGAGTTTAACTTGTTTATTTGAGGTCAGTTTGACTCCCCAAATGAATTCATTAAGGGTGAACACTCACCCATCTGACTGAATTCTTGATTGGCAATATCTAGCCAGGCGACATCTTCCTCATTCAGATCGTAACGGCAAGTCCCTTCGGAAAGTGTCCCGATCCCAACATACCCCAGTACAGACGCCTCTGGACCCCAGGAGCGAATCAGCTTTTTTGGTCGGGAGAACAACAAAGCAGAGGATTTCTCTGCCACAACGCTGCAAACAAGAGAACATGAAGTTCATTTCTGTTCGATTTTGTTTAAGTCCCGATCCGTGGAAGAGTTGCGTTAATTAATACCAACAAGCATTCGGCAGAGCGAACTATCGGCTCTGAAACATATGCTAATTAAAAGTTTCTACTGATAACAAAGTAACACGGCAACCGAATGAGAACAATTACATCATCGTGAAAATCAACAAACGAAAAAAATGTCTACAATGTAAACCGACTAATAAAATTTAATTTGTTGTATTATGGCGCATCATGTAAGATTAAATGTTTACGGTTCCATACCAGACTCTTGGTTTTGGTATAGACTCAGGGCTCACAGGAACTTGAACCCCCTTTTCCCACTCTTGCCTCCAAGGATCTGAGAGCACATAATAATCTTCGGGGTTTAGCTGGTATGAGTCGTGAAGCTTCATTGCTGTAATGAGATCTGTCCTGAAAACCTGGATGTTAAGAAGCGAAGGGTGAAAAAGAAAGTAAAAAGTCTGAGACAATCACAGTAATCAAATGAACCAGATTTCTCGAAGTATAAAGGCACTTTCGTAAATGCACCACAACCTCAGGTTTATCTGCACAGTATGCACAAAGAATGTAAATGTTAGACTCAATTGGACTGGACTTTATTCTGCTGGTTCTTAGGTAAAAATGTTTTTTATATAGTAATGCAGCTACTGAGACTGTCTAAAAGAATTCACAGGAAGCGAGTGGGCATGCTGACATTTCTGTCAAGTGAATGGTGAAAAACTGGCAGAACACAAACAACTATGGTAACAATGGTACCAACAAAAATGTTTAAAGGACTGAAGAGGCAGTAAGATTTGTCATCTTCTTTTGGTTTGAGGCTAATGGCAAAACTGTCAAAATTTTAAAATACCCTGTTAATTATAACCAAAACAATAGACATGCTTCTTGGATTATGTCCTACACAACACATTTCCAACCAAAACACCATCTAAAATAGCCCATTCATGGTTTGTGACAAAATCCAGGAATGTATCTATAGAATTGTACTTTAAAATGAAAATTAAAAAAATAAAAAAAATCCAACCCACAGGCCCAGATCTGCATCACAGATGAATATCAGATTGGTACATGACAGTGACTCAAATCCAATGTAGAATGATCCGATTTGGGGCATTAAACATCTGATCTGAGTCACACTAGGGCAGAAAATCGTATGTGCAGTACGGCAGTGTGAATGTAGCCCAGGTCTGTGGGAAGCAGTGACCAGTTATTTTGCACATTCAGGTACTTGCACAGACAGGCACTTGTGTAAGAAGGGCCTGGCCCATAAACACCTTTATTCATCAAGAAACCAAAGGAGACCCCCCCCTACTACAAATTCCTTTAGGCTTAACTTAACAAACATGGTGTGAAAAAGTATACTCATGTTAGAACTAAAAACAAAGCCCTTTCCCCAAACTGCCTTCACATAAATTCCCTAATGCGTCTTTGCTGAAGCATGAACATTATTAAAAAGAAATAATATGGTTACTCAACAGTAGAAGTTCATCTCAAAAAATTTAGGGACTTGCAAGTGTCCAAATATTTAGATGATGCTATGACCCTTACCTCAGATGGTCTCATCCCATCCCGTCTCTTGTGATGAGAGTTCGACATCTGAGACCACGATGTGCAGTTACCTGAAAAAAATGTCAGAAAAAACAAGATAAATATAAAACACAGTTTATTAGTAAACAATCAAGAATACTGTACTGCAAAATACCCTAATGTACGTGAAAAATAATTACTTTAAAGCTTTAATTATTATTAGTTCATTGCAAATGGACTACAGATGGTATTAAATAACTAGTTTAAGCTAAAAGGCTAAAGGAATTAAGAGCTATATTATCATTACATTTATATTAAAAAAGAGAAGAGGTTTTTCATTCAAGTCTCTTTTTGAAACAGTAAAATCACTTGTTTTATGACAATCCAAGCACAATTTGCATCTTTAATATGACCAGCAACACAACCCTAAAACAGATATGTTGATTAAAACTATTATTAGACACCACCTTGTTGCTTACTTTTGTTTCTGCCACATATATAACAACAGTATTGGTTTATTTGTTTGTTTTTTGTAAATTAAAAACCTTCAAATGGACATCATTAATTATTTTCCAACGCATTAATATTAATAAAAATGTTTTATTTGTCTCAAAACAGTCATGTAACAACAGTAATTCTATAATGATTATTTGGGTAAAGAGGCCAGCCACCGTTAACAAAATATCAATAACAAGTACAGAGGATTGGTGAACATTCATGTGCTAACCAGAGCTTCTATATTCCACAATTATTCACAGCTACACATTAACTTATGACATGTATGAGGGGAGGGTACACTCTTTAACCCTTATTTACGATGATTAACATTTGTTGTTTAGGAGGTACACATACTTTTCCCAAATATAGACTTTCTTACAAGTAATGACAAAAGTTTATCATGAAAGGAAAACCCCAATATGTGATGTGGTCTGAAACCGGACGTTTGGCCGGGACCGCAAATTTTAATACAAGATTATTGCATTATACTTATGTCAGCTCTGTTTCACTGGACCACACAATCTAATAATCATGCTTCCATCGCTTAAGTATATCTGGTAAGATAGGGTTAAATAAAAATTGCAGGGGAATTTTGTTTTCTACAATCTGGGTTTTCCAGGGCTGAAGCTAAGCAACAATTATCAGTATAATCCCAGTTCAGCTATTATTACAAATCAACAATACAGTGAGTGTGGGAATAATGGATTCAACTAAATGACAGCAAATTATGAAAGCAATCAATATATTTTTATTACTGATTAAATCGCCTGTTGCAGTTCTATTAGTTAAGTTTTTATCAGTTTGTACAACAGAACAAAGATCTTAAACACTCAATACACACAATAGACAAGGTCAAGAAGTGCAAGTTAAAGGTTGCCACGGTCCTCCACAGACCTTAACCCAATCACTGTAAATAAACCTCTAAAACATACTGCAAGCAAAAATCTTACCAACCTACAAACCCTTTGCAAGAAAGATAGATATTTAAAAAATCCCCAGAACAACAATGAAACAATCTTAGCTTCTGCAATGAAAATGTTCTATGAACTGATTGTTTAAAAACAATGTGTTCTGTACTGACCAAGCAGAGTGACCAAACTGTCTTTTTGGCATTTTGAATTTTTGAAACACAGAAGAGTAACCATTAACTATTAATCATGTGTCATTTTGTAATCGCTTGGCTGTACAAAGAAAATAACAGACAAAACTTCTGCAAGACCCTGTTTATCAGTGACGATGTCTTGGTTTCATTTATTTACATTGTGTTTGAAAATCATGGATCTTACCAAGTTTTGGAAAGATGGATACAGTTTTGTTAATAGGACATGGTTAACTCAAGCACCTCCACCTTTGCTTGAGTCCACTGACTTGAGGCCTTTTCCTAATCTCAACATGTCAAGCAGATTGTTTAGAGAAGCTTGTAACTAAATCTTATATGGTGATGCCGCAAATTAGTAGCTTAAAGAAAGAAAAAAGAAAAGAAAAAAAAAAAAAAGCACCTGAGCTGGGACTCTGCCGATGAGCAGAAAAGCAAAATGAAAAACAGAGGTGAAACTGAAAACACAAAGCACTTACTTCCATTATCGGACTCCTCACTTGTGCTGGGAACCCGGCTCCGCTTCATGGTCAGCATGCAACCGCTGTTTGCAAATGTTTTGAAGACGAGGTGGTTTCACTATTGTAAAGAAAAGTAACAGAAAGATAGTTTTATTTCAACCCTGCACAGATGAATTTATTACCACAACATGATATCAATTAAAAACAAAAAACAGAAAGCAAAGTAAATTAAGTTAGACACATTTGAGCCTGCACCTCCAGGCAGTAATCCAAATTAGCAAAAAAAAAATTAAAAAAAAGATATACAAGATGCTTGACACTGTTTAATTTGATCAAACAAAGCCCTGTAAATAGAATTAGATGAATTGTGCTACTGCAGTAAATTAAAAAAACAGTCTGATTCCACGCTCTTTTAGTGCTACGTCACAGCCAAGCTTCGTGGGGATGTTTTGATTGGTCACGTGACTGTTCCAGCGCTAGGCAGTGGAGGACCAGATAAGCATCTAGAAGCATCATCGCGATGACGTCAGCGCCGTTTCACGACAACGTACACACGCTGGCATGCTGCGTTTGTCAAGCGAGTGTTTACAAACGTACAGGCGGCGTCACAATCCGCTGAAATTATGTCTTATTAGTGCCATACCTTCCTTACCGACGCGATTTGAGATGCTGCCCAGGTCGACGTCTACCCACTTACGTGACAGCGTCAGTTCATAGTTCTAAACGTTAGTCCAAACTAAAGGAGGTGCCCAACACAAACCCTCACACAAACACCCCACCCTCACACAAACACCGAGCAGCCAAAACAAACTCACAACTATCGAACGGCGGCTTCCAGAGAGCTCAAGCTAAAAACAGAAACGCTGAAGCGGTGGCGTCCCAAATCACCCAACATAGGGCGTCGAATCCGTCCACAATCCTGCAGTCTCGCAAAACATAGATTGCGCTCTATTTAGGACGCTAGTAAGCCGTTTGGGACACAGCCGAAAAACTAAAAGGCCGCGCCTCCCTGACACGGCATAGCTGACTGTTTAAAATGCCGGACCGTAATAAACAATTCTATTAATTACAGATTAAAAATGAAAACACTGTCACATTTTACACTGAAAAAAGGTTTGAAATCACGCAGCCGAAGCACAACACAGTGCGCATCGCAGGAAAAGCAGGAAACATGACGACACGACGAGAAGTGCGCATTCGCACTGTAGATAAACTTCTTCTGTCGGCGTTTTACCCTTTTTTATTTACCATTTTATTATCCAGGGGTCGCCACAGCGATGCACTCACATATTAGACTTGGCAAAGTGTTTCACATCGGATTCAAGGATTTCCTTTCAGATACAACTCTCACACAGAATATGGGGACAATTTAGATCATCCAATTTACCTTAAATCCATGTTTTGGTTTGGAGAAGGGATTTTCCATGCCCGTAAAGCGGAGAACGTTACGTGTGCTGGGCAGATACATCCAGGAGAGGGCGCCAATCCATCGAACATACTCACAAACACACTATACACCGTATAGGGGAAATTTAGAGCAGCCAATTTACATTGAAACCTTGTTTTTGGATAGTTGGAGAAAACCGGAGAACCCGGAGGAAACCCACGCCAACACGGGATAGAACCTGGAAACGACACCGTGATCGGGATTCGAACCCGGATCCTAAGCACTGAGAGGACAGCGCGCACCTCCAATGAGCAGGCGGGGTAAAGCGGCTCGGGCCGCGGGGGGAAGCGGCGGGGACTTGCTGAAATGTCCGCAGAGAGAGAGAGAGCTGCAGCGGGACGCGGCTTCACGGCGAGCAGGGCCGTTATTTTAAAAAAGTTTGAGCGGAACTTATCTGCGCCTCCGGGTTCGCGGCGGCGGTTGGAGCCGAACCCCGGGACCGAGCCTCCGCCGGCAGCCCGCGAACTCTCCCGATATCCACCCGCCGGATCCGGCAGCGCCCCGCGGGCGGGCTCAGACACGCGTTCCGGCGGCGCGGATACCGGATTTTATTGGCGACCGAACTTAAGCTTTTGGCGCCATTTTAATGACGTACTACGTTTCCAGCGGAGCGTCTGCGTTCGAAAAAGCTGACGGAGAAAACAGCACGCGTGCACGCTGCAGAGCACAGTCCCCCGGTCCACAGCGCGCCCGCCGGAGCCCCGCTGTAACCGCCACATACCTGCTGCACGCACAGGACGGGGCAGTTCCCGCGGCGGCGCTCCTTGAAGCTCAGCGACGGTGCTGTTAGTTTGAGTTCGGGCGGCACGGTGGCAGATTGTCGCCTCCCCGCCCCGCTCCCTCGCGCTCTCCCTCACGCGCGCACGCGCACACACACGCACAACAACACACACACACACACACAAGTTACGTACCGTGTGTTCAGGTCCTTTGCCCGAGGCACCCTGCGCGGCCAGCAGAGGGCGCACAGAGCAGCCTGCATTGCGTTGGAGATGCGTTCGGCCAAAGATTGTTTACGCGCGAACCGAGATCTCATACTTGTTTTTTCATTTAATGGCCGCTAGAAGGCAAATGCGTTTATAACTTGCATGTGTACTTCATAAAATATTTAATTAGAGCGAAAAAAGAAAAACTTTAAATATTGGACAGCTTAAGCAATCTGGATTTTATATTTGTTTTTGTTTTTACTGGGAGCCAGATGGAGTAATAATTAATATAGGCCTACAGACGGGAGTCACAGACTTAGACTGAATTAATAATAATAATAATAATATTCATCATAATGTTTTGGAAAAATGTGTGTAAGCAAATAAATATATTCTACACTGTAACTACCATTTTATATAAACTGTCTCGAGAATGTAAAGATTGACTAGACAATTAGTTCCTAATTTAATTCTATAGGCAACTATTTATTTGTCTCATCCCCCATAGGCATTATATTCTTAATAGAAGCATAATAATGTCCAAACCTTTTTAAATGAATTTATTTTTTTGTTGTACATTTAAGATTTTCTGTAAAACCTTATTCATTATGTGGATTATATGTTGTTATAAAAGAATATTTTTTTAAAAGCTAATTGTACATCACAACAAACAGTTTACATAATGTAAATGAAATCATTTAATCTGTTTGTTCTATTTAATAGGCAACAGAAATAAAAAAAAAAAGAAGAAGATCCCGGTTTGACCCTTTTTCGATGAATATGTTTACTCTTCTGTCAGATTAAAACAAAACATTAAAGCATTCTGTTCTACTCTACAAGATATGCAGAGGCTTTGTTTACACTTCTATTTTAACAAATTAATCACAATACATGGCTTACAACCGTAAATATTAAACCTTTTATTAAACACGACTACATAATTGAATAATTATCTCGATGTTTTGCTCAATATGCTCTAAACGCTTCCCTTACTGTATATTACCAACAGGGGGCGCCAAACTCGCAATTTGTGCGCGCACAATGTATTAAATTATACACCACTGTATATTGACAAAAGTATCAGAACACTATTGAACCTCTAAATGTAAGTGTTTGATCTTGTTCCGTTTCCACAGGTTCCTAAAATCAAGCACTCAGTCATGCAATTAGGACAGACTATGATTTTCATTTTGTGGGATTAATTTGGTAGATGGCTCGTTTTTATTTCGGCACGATGGTGCCCAGTGCACAGAGTAGGATCATGAATGCTCAAATTGTGTTTAAAAACCAAGTTTGCAAAGGTCCTCGATTCAAATGCGATCTAACATTTGGAGTAAATTCAAATGGAGAGAAGACCCTCTCATCCAACATCGGTGTCTGACCTCACAAACAAGCAAAAAATCGAATACACACACTCCAAAATATTGTGGAAAGTCTTTCCAGAAGTGTTTAAGATGGTACAACTGCAAACCCAAGAGGCAGTTTAGAATGAGATGTCATAAAACTAGATGTAATGTGTATGTCACAATAATTTTATTTATAAAGTGTACATAGAGGGCGGCACGGCGTCTTAGTGGTGAGCAAGTTCGCCTCTCAGCACTGGGGGTTCACGGTTTAAATCCCAATTTGGGTGGAGTTTTCATGTTCTCCCCGTGTCGGCGTGGGTTTCCTCGGGGTGCTCCGGGTAAAATGAATGTTTTAAATTGCCATGTATAGTGTGTGGATGTGTGAGTGTGTGCCCAGCGATAGATTGGTGTATCTGCCCAGCGCCCAAGATGTTCTCCCCTGGATGGGCATGGGGAACCGAACCGCGACCCAAATAGAGTAATAAGCAGAAGATAATGGATGGATGGATAGTGTACATAGTTTTTCCCTTCACCTAATTACATGTTTATTACACACTATTAAAATGTTTAAAGGAGAACATGCCCACTAAAAATGCAACAGAGCAGTTCACAGAAAACAAATCACATCTAAGATTGGCTGCATTTACATTCACTGTTTAAATCAGTAAAGTAGTAATGCATTTATACAGAAAGTAACCCAAAAAACACTATCACTCTGTTCTGACAAATGACTATAGATTCCTGGTGAACTCTTTAATCAGATGATCACATTTCCCTCGCATGTCTTCTAACATATCACATATTTAATAATAATGCATTGCATCCTAAGAAAATGTTTAGATAATTTCATTGCAAGTTTCTTCCATTAAGATAATGCAGATGACCTAACCTGTGGAGCCAGTAGAGGAAAAAGTCTGAGACTGAAAATGCTGTTTTGCAAACTGTCAATCATGTGCATATTATTCATGATACTTGTGAATAAAAGATTAAATTGAATTACCAATGTGTTCATGCCCAGACTGTATGCTTTTTATCATTTAGATGATTATGCAACGAAGAGCAATGTACACACTATGTGAACATCCTTCAGTATAGTTTGGGTAGGGCCTTTTGGTGAATGTGGGTTTTGATAGAATTGGCAAAATAGATGAATAAATAAAAATAATATATTAGCATTTTTATTTCTGTGATGGTTAAATATTAACAGTTTTTTTTTAATGTATTTATACTGGGGTGGCACGGTGGCTTAGTGGTTAGCACGTTCACCTCTCAGCGCTGGTTCAAATCCCAATCTGGATGGAGTGTCCATGTTCTTACCGTGTCCACGTGGGTTTTCTCCGGGTTCCTCCCACAGTCCAACGGCATGGATCCAGGTGAATTGAATGCTCTAAAATCGCCCAGCACCCGAAATGTTCTCCCCTGGAACCCCACCGCGACCCTAGTAGAGGAATAAGTGGAAGATAATGTATGGATCATTTATACTGTGGCGGCACGGTGGCTTAGTAGTTAGCATGTTCACCTCTCAGCGCTGGGGATTCCAGGTTTAAATCCCAATGTGGGTGGCGTTTCCATGTTCTCCCCATGTCCGCGTGGGTTTCCTGGTTTTCACCCACTGTCTAACAACATGGATTCAAGGTAAATTAAATGCTCTAAATTGCCCCATATAGTGTCCCCAGCAATAGGTTGGCACCCTGTCCTTTGTTCGCCCCTTGGTGGGCATGGGAAAGCCCCCCACAACCCTTATAAGAGATTAAACAGAAGATACTGAATGAATGAACATTTATACTAGAAAATCTCTTCTGAAATTTCAGCAGCTCACTGCTAAAGATTGGACATCAGACTGTTGGAAGGGGTGTGGGCTGTCCCACTGGGGCATGCAACATACAACGAGCTCACACCCTGAGCCGGATGTGAGCTTTGCCACGGGCATGATGGATCCCTTAATGGGCTTTCATTTTGGGCTTGACACAAGTTGGCCCACTGGGGCATGATGCAGTTCCACAGTAAGCTGACACTTTGGGATGGGCATAGGCTGTACCAGTGGAGCATGATGCAATCCCACAATGGACCCCCATTTTGGGCTATGTGTGGGATAGCCCATAGAGACTTGCTGCAGACCTACAATGGTTCCACACTTTGGACAGGCTGTGAGCCCACACATGTCCTGTTGTAGCATTATTTGTGTCTGTTTTTGCATAAGATGATCAAATATACTGTAAAATCTTTGCAAGTGTATGTGAAGTGTTCGTGTTCTTAGAACTGTCAGATAACACACTGATGTCTCGGTTACTTAATAAAAGGATATTTTAGAGCCTTAAATTTTATATTTGGAAAAAAAGGTTGTACGTTTTGCATTTTATACTGTATATTGTTTGCAGTACTATGTGAATACCCTGACAAAACATCAGTCGGGGGGGGGGGAAGTCATAGGATTGGGGTTAAGAAACCAGCCTTGTGACCTAAATGTTTGATTTTTGTTTCCACTGTGTGCTATGGCTGAAGTGCCTTTGGACTGGGCACCTAACCCCAATTGCTCCTCAAGCTGCCCACTGCTCCAGGCATGTGTGCTCACTTCACTAGTGTGTGTATGTGTGTGTTTCACTGCACAGATGGGTTAAATGTGGAGTACTAAGTACAATTTCGGGTTTTGTTAAATGTAAAATCATGAATATTGAAAAAAATGGAGAATCAAGATCGTTGTTTTGTGCATGCACTGGTCTCTAAATCTTGCTAAGCAAATTAGCCTTAATACTACATGTTAAGATATAAACTTTTTGGTTTTTATTCCAAATGTAATAGATTCAATTACCATTTTATTTTTTCTGGTTCAGTGGATTAAGTGTAATGGTGCAACAGATGGCTGCACTCTAAATATGCAGATATCAATCCTGACAGTCATTAAAGACATTCAGCTGTGGATGACATTTAACACTCATATGTATATGAAAGAGTAACACTCGCAAAACAATTTTTTTTTAGTACAATTATTATTTACAGTACATCCACATAAAACAGACATTTGGCACACAGTGTGTTAAAAAAATCATAGTAAATGTTACACATTATTGTGGATCACTATAATAAATCTAATGGCTATTGTATATTATTTTAACTCACATCTTAGTTCTCTTTGTTATTATTATTTCTTTAGTTCTTACATTACTTTACATGTTAAATGTTGCATATAATCCAATAAAAATCTTGTAGTTTTTAGAGAATTTGGAGTTTTGCGTGAATATATAAAACATTTGGTTGTTTAAGTAACCAGAGGAATTCATTTTCTGTTTAATTGAACAACTTGTTCAACACCTTTTCAGTATTTAATTCTGAACCTTTCCTTGTTCTAGACTAAAGGTTTCTTAATTATCCTCGATATCCATAAAGCAATACGACAGAAAAAACACCACGCTCAGCTCATTTAAGAGCCAGAATGGCATCGTAGGATTTGCCCGTCCTGCGAACCTGCACATCCCTGAAGCCAACAGTCTCAAGAATGTGTGTGTAGCGAGAGGGTGTGTGCTCTCTTCCCTCTGTCTGAACCAGCATATTTAGAGAGAAGAGTTGAGCCATAATGGGTCCTTTACGATTCTCCAGCAACAAAGCCTCCACTAAAAGAACACCACCACCTTAACACAGTAAAAAAAATTCTCATTTTTTTACTAAAATGTACCTGCATGACTTATCTGGCAAAAAAAAAAAACATTTGCTTGTAGTTCTAAACCGCAATGCCAAGAGATCGAATTTACTTTCAATTTAAATTAAATTAAGTACAGCATTTTCATTTGATCCTTTTTAACATTATAGAAATGGGGTTTGTATGTTTAGTTAATAGACTACGTTCACTTATTTAACAAGGTGGCATTGACAAGATTTACTAGTAACATTATTAATGTTGCAGAGGAATTTCTCATACTGCTAGAAATGAGTCCAACTGCATAAATAATTCACATTAAACTTCAGAGCTCAATATTACAAAACAAGACTTTTCAGAGAAACATAAAACTATATTTTGTTGTAGCATGAAGGTTAATGTCAGGATACTAATGCATTATCATTTCTATTTGCGACGTCTATATTTTACTTGAACAGATAATTGACGGATGATGTTCTTAACTTACAGATGATTATTAAATGATCATTGATACTCACCTAAAGGGCAGGCAGCGTAAATCTTCCTTAAAAATGTTAGACACTTTTCCTCTTTCCAGTCGTGAATGATCCGAGCCAAAACATACAAATCAGCGGCAAGAAGATCTTCCTCGAAAAAGTCTCCTGCAGACACAACTACTAATGTTATCCTGCATTGTAAGGTCTTTTTCTGAAGATTTGAACCCAATTCTTAAGTTCATAAGCCTTATTTATGTAACATAAAAGGGATAAAAGAAATTAACTGATCTCTTTTGCCCACAGTGCTTACACAGAGAAATTAATCCTCCACATTTAACCCATCTGTGTAGTGAAACACACACATATACACACACTGAGTGAAGTGGGAGCAGTGGGCTGCCTTATAGGGGAGCAATAGGCATTAGGTGCTTTGGCCAACTGCACTTCAACCATAGTATTTGGTGGGACTGGGAATTGAACTGGGAACCTTGAGGTCACAAGGCTGGTTCTTTAACCAAAAGCCCACGACATGGAATTTAAGTTGTGTTCAGTTATATACCGTGATGAGAAGTATAACAATTGTTTACTCTAACTGTAATCTTTAAAAAAGCAGCAGAAAAGATGAATTTGCTAATAACTGGTTTGTGATGACAAACTGACCTTCCTGAAACTTGATAGTGTCTTCACCCTGACAAAAGTGTTTTTTGGCCATTAGGATCACTTTCGGCAGATCAAGAACTGTCACTGTGGATGCAGGGTAAGCCTTAGCCAACGCCCGGGCCAATGCACCAGAACAGCCTGTGAACAGATTATCTAGATTATAATACAGCCTTTTTTTTTTCAGCACATTCAAACTATGGGAATAAAATACTTTTTGAGGACCACTTATTTGACCCTGATGACCAGCTCTATACCTAAACTAAAATGCATATTGTTTACTATATTTCACAGATAGTATAATATCACAACCTTCTTGCAGGTATAGGCAGCTAAACTCAAAAACAAATCAATAGACGTCATTCAGTCAGATTGGGTTCCAGTAGAGGAGTAGATCAACTTTATGATTATATTAAATCATTTATAGTTACAACTCTATGTTAATATTTTAATCACACAACATATAGTTAACATTTTCTGCCATTTAAATCCACTAAAGCGTATCTTGTAGAACCTTTGTTGTGGATTATCTGAAGAGTGTTTATCAGGGTTAAGGGTAGAGTTCTACAATAGGTGACTAGTCAAGATCTTCCACATCGGACTCACTCTACAACTACTACATGATCTTGCTTTGCATTAAATTATATGAATATGTGAGTGATTTATTTAATAAGCACATGGCAAGGACAATTAAATAATTATATTTTTAAATAGATGTGTCACAATAATTGTATCTATAATATCTGTTCCATGTTTAAATGAATTTCATTCACACACCTTAACAACTCGTACTGCAAAACTGCATTGTTAATATCTTATTTTTTAGCAGATGGTTATAGATCTAATGTAAAGTAAGTCTGAGATAACAAAACATGGTATTGTGTGAGCTAAATAAAACAATCTACAGATTAATAAGTACAAATCTAATGATTAAAAGGTCCATAATGTTTATTAACTAAAATAAGACTTAAAAGCCTAAACCTAATTTTGTTTATAAAAATTAACTGGGTTGATATTAACCAAAAATGATACCAACTAAAAATGACATTTCATACAGGACTAAGCTTTGATTAAAAAAAACAGCTGAAAAATTAAAACTCTGAATTAAAGAATTATTTTAAATGAAATAAAAAAAAACACAACAAAAATTACAACGATGCTTTTAGATTAGCATTGTCAGACAGGCTTGACCATGGGCTGTAAAGTAAACATACACTGCTCAAAAAAATTAAGGGAACACAAAAATAACACATCCTAGATCTCAATGAATAAAATATTTCAGTTGAA
>JAOUQT010322285.1:0-14064 GCA_025769995.1 Xyliphius kryptos | reverse complement strand
CCCACGCAGACACGGGGAGAACATGAAAACTCCACCCAGATCGGGATTCGAACCAGGAATCCCCAGCGCTGAGAGGCGTATGTGCTAACCACTAAGCCACCGTGCCACCCTTTAATAGAAATCTATAAAGTAATATAATTCACCCAGAAAAAATAGTCACTTCTGGCAGATTCTGCTAAGTTTTCTTGTAATTATTCTTAGCAATCATTAATGTTTAGGGCATGGTGCAATTTTATTGTGTAACATGCTGACATATTTATAATGTATTCAGAACCTGATGCAAAACAAATGTATAAAAACTATAACTGCTCCAAAAAACACTGATGAAATCGACAAGCAAAAGCTTTTCACAGATTTAGCATTTAGCAAAAATAAGATTTTCACTGTTACAGCACATGGCATGGTGGAATTGTGGGAATTAAATGACCCAACTGCATGTGACAGAAAATCAAAAATGATCGTTTAAAATTGTTACAGGGCAATACAAGCTGGTAAAAACTGTGGGCATGCTGGACACAAACCACGTGGCACCGAACCACAAAAGACAAATAAAAGACTAAAAAGTTTATCATTAAATCAAACAAATATCTCATCTTATCTAATTATCGTTTACTTAATCCTGTGGACTAGGGTTGTTAGAGGATTCAGCATGACCATCCAGGGGAAAATGTTTCAGGCACTGGGCAGCTACACCAAGGACACACGCTCACACTGACACACACTATATGGGGCGATTTGGAGCATCGAATTTACTTTGAATCCATGTTTTTGGACTGCGGGGGAAACCAGAGAACTGGGAGAAAACCAATGTGGACACAGGGAGAATATGAAAACTCCATTGGAGGTGAACATGCTAAACAATAAGGCTAATGTCAAAAATCTCATTGGAGCAACACGGTGGCTTAGTGGTTAGCACGTTCGCCTCTCAGCTCTGGGGATTTCCGGTTCAAATCCCAATCTGGGTGGAGTTTCCATGTTCTCCCCGTGTCTGTGTGGGTTTCCTCCGGGTTCTTTATTCCAGGTAAATTGAATCCTTTAAATTGCCCTTTATAGTGTGTGCCCAGCGATTTATTGGCGCCCTGTCCTGGGTGTGTCTGCCCAGCGCCCGAGATGTTCTCCCCTGGATGGGCATGGGGGACCCCACCGCGACCCTCATAAAGGAATAAGCGGAACATGAATGAAAAAATCTCAGCCCAGTGATTGACTGCACACCCCCCCCCCCACCCCCCAGTGACCCTAGTAGAGGATTAAGCAGAAGATAATGAATGAATCTCATTGCATGTGCGCATCCTACATACTGCACATAACACCCCACGTCGCCCCTAAAGACCAAAACAATCGTCAGGCTTTGAAAAGAAATGAAAACATTTTAAAATATTTGCTAGATCTAAGCATGCTGTTTCATTTATTGAATTCTGACAGTCACTAAGAAGTAAAAATGAAAAAAAAAAAAACGATCCACGCATTCATTTTGCAGGGAAAAATATTTTGTCGATTCTGTCAAAAATAACTACACAACATGCTGCCTTTTTTGGGTCCTAAAAATATGAGTGTTTTAAAACATAGTGAAGTTTGGAAATCCTGACATCTTTTGAAATCCCACATCTTTTAACTTGTAGATTTTCTAGACATAAAATTTTACAGCAGCAAAAAAAAAAATAAAGAAACATGTAAGTTATAAGCATGTCAGTTGATTACTTACTTTACAACGTGTACTATAAATAAAGAACAGTATAATTATACATTTTGTTGTGTATAATTATGAGTCTCACAAAAGACTTGTAGGATTGTTTGACACAGCATGTAGGCTGCAAAAAAAGTGCTCCCACACATTTGAATGGAATTGTACATTCAGTTTGTAGACAACACGTCAAGACACGGCTGAAAATCTGACAGAAAGGCAGAATGGGCATAACATATCAGGAACGCAAAGAGTGGCCTATTTGAATCATTTGACATTATCATATATTATCATATAGAAGATATTATATTACTCGGCAAGTTCAAAGCACGTAAAGGAAATTCATATCATATCAGATTCAGTAAGAAAATCTAAAAAAAAATAAAAACTCTAGTGTCTCAAATATCCTATGAACCATTAACCCTTTTAATGCAGTAGTTGCTTCATATATTCATTCATTCATTATCTTCTGCTTATTCCTCTTTTAGGGTCACGGTGGGGCTCCCCCTAACCATCCAGAGGGGAACATTTCAGGCGCTGGGCAGATATTCTCAGAACAGAGCGCCAATCCATCGCTGGGTACATACTCACACAGCCACACTCACAAACACACACTATATGGGGCAATTTAGAGCAGCCAATTTACCTTGAATCCATGTTTTTGGACTGTGGAAGAAAAGCGCAGAGCCAGGGACACGGCGAGAACATGGAAACGCCACCCAGATTGGGATTTGAACCAGGAACCCCCGGGAATCCCCAGCACTGAGAGGCTAAGCGCTAAGATACCGTGTCGCCTCATATACACTTTATTTCCAAAAGTATTAGCTCGCCTGCGAATATAAGCTTAAGTGACATTCCATTCCTAATCCATAGGGTTCATATTACGTTTGAATACTTCTTTGCAGTTAGAAAAGCTTCCACTCTTCTGGAAAGGCTGTCCACAAAGTTTTTGAGTGTGTTTATGGAAAATTTTGAGCATTGTTTCAGAAGCGCATTTGTGAGGTCACATACTGATGTTGGACGAGAAGGTCTCAGTCCCCGGTCTAATTCATCCCAAATATGTTTTAAGGTTAAAGTCAGGACTCAGGTGCAGGCCAGTCAAGTTTATCCACACCAGTCTTTATAGACCTTGCTTTGTGCACTGGTGCACCGTCATGTTGGAAGAGGAAGGGGTCGGCTCCAAACTGTTCCCACAAAGTTAGGAGCATGGAATTGTCCAAAATATTTTGGTATGCTGAAGGAGTCAGAGTTTCTTTTACAGGAATTAAGGGGCCAAACCCAGCTCCTGAAAAAGAACTCCACACCATAATCCCCCCTCCACCAAACTTTACACTTGGCACAATGCAATCAGACATGTACCATTCTCGTGGCAACCACCAAACCCAGACTCGTCCATCAGATTGCCAGATGGAGAAGTAGATTCATCACTTCAGAAAATGCGTCTCCACCGCTTTAGAGTCCAGTGTTGGTGGGCACCAACGCTTTGCATTTCACTTGGTGATGAATGGCTTGGATGCAGCTGCTTAACCATGGAAACTCATTCCATGAAGCTTTCTGCACACTGTTCTTGAGCTAACCTGAAGGACACAAAGTTTGGAGTTCTATAGTATTTGACTGCAGAAAGTTGGTGACCTCTTCGTATTATACGCATCCACTGACACCGCTCGGACTACAGAGTGGATTTGAACCACATTGTCCATCTACTGTATATGATCAGTCGAATCAGGCTTGCAAATATGCTCTCACAAACAACTCACACAATTATTGGCAAAAGTAACAAGCACCTTTCCAAAACAAGCGAGCAACTAAATATGACACGATAAATAGCACTGTGGGGTTTCTCAGCCATGAGCTTTGTGTCAGACGAATCAATTAACAAAACTATGAATCCACCAATTCTCACATGCAGATAATAAGGATTTGCAGAGGCAAACCCAAACATCAATAAAGCAAACAAATTAAATCTTTTTTAGATCATAAAGATTTGCATTACGATGTAACATGCCTTGGGTTTAAAAAAAAAAGCATTACATAAATACAAATCATTATTATTGTCAGGGGGGCACGGTGGCTTAGTGATTGGCATGTACACCTTTCAGGGCTGGGGATTTAGGTTTGAATCCTGATCATGTTGAGTTTACATGTTCTTCCCGTGACCGCATGGGTTTTCTCCGGGTTCTCTGGCTTACTTCCACTGTCCAAAAATATGGATTTAAGGTGAATTGGCTGTTCTAAATTGCCCAATGAATTTAGTAAGTGTGGCACCAGTAATGGATTGGCACCTTGTCCCCATCACCTGCAACATTCTCCACCGAATGGGTATGAGGGACCACCTCCCACTTGTGATCCTTGTCCCTAGTACTGGATTTAGCAGAAGAGATGTAATTATGAGATGTAATCATTATTGTGGTTAATAGTAGTATTTAAAAAAAAAAAAAAAAACACGGAATTGTGGGCATGTTGATCTGTTGCTTGGCAACAACCCAGTCACTGAACAACTTGCCACATTAGAAAATTAAAGTCCAATAAATAAATGATTAAATCTGTTAATGCTTTTAACTTGTAATTTTTCAAAACTTTTATGCAAATGTAACATCACACCGAAAGACATGCTATTATGCTTAATGTGATTTTTTCGGAAATGTCGCATGACAGTACTCAGCTTAATTATACCATACAAACAAACAGAATTCATTTACAGGGCTTGTTGTTAAGTACACCTTTTCACCTACTCACATAGAACTACTTAGTTAATTAGTCAATTACAAAGCTGAAGTGCGGATCTCCTGGGTTTTTACTGAGTAGTGTTTTTAGCAAGTGGCAGAACTGCCCTGTTAATGAAAAAGTATAACAGAAAATGGAGAGACACCAGTTGAGCCAACAAAATTCGCTTACTGCAGATATACAGACAATAGCAATAATGGTACACAGGTAGAGTGTAGAGGATGACGTGGGCTGATTGGTGTTTAGCGATTGGTGCGTGGGTAGAGTGTAGAGGATGACGTAGGATGCTTGGTGTTTAGCGATTGGTGCGTGGGTAGAGTGTAGAGGATGACGTAGGCCGCTTGGTACACAGGTAGAGTGTAGAGGATGACATGGGCTGCTTGGTGTTTTATCCTTTCCACAGCACCCATGCGCCAATAGATAAACACCAAGCGGCCCACGTCATCCCCTACATTCTACACAGGCGCCAATTGCTATACACCAAGTGCCCTGTGTCATCCCTCGCTAAACCAATGCAGCAATCAGTAAACACAAAGCGGCCCATGTCATCCCCTAAACTACCTGTGCGGCAATCACTACCACAGGGTTCTTGGCATATAGTGTGGAGGTGCTTGGAGTATAGCTATTGGTTCACAGGTAGAGTGACGGATGACGTGGGACGGCTAACATGAAGCTAGTGCTTCGAGTTGCTAATACGACTTGCATATCAACAGCAAAGAGAACATCTGAGTAAATGTGTCCGGTCCTGCAGCACAGCTTTGCTTCCTGAAAACTTTAATAAAGACTTGAGTTAAAAAATTGATCTTGCCAAATATGCAGATCAATGAGTGACTTCAATGAAATGTGCCTGGAAAAATGCTCGCCACCTGGGGGCAGAATGGATAAGATAGCTAGTACATTTTCTAATGCATTGCGTTATGAATCCTTTTGTCATATTGTTATGTTTTTGTTACTTGAACATCTTATACATTATATCTCTTCAACCATTCATTCATTCATTCATTCATTCATTCATTCATTATCTTCTGCTTATTCTTTTATGAGGGTCGCGGTGGGGTTCCCCATGCCATCCAGGGGAAAACGTCTTGGGCGCTGGGCAGATACACCCAGGACAGGGCGCCAATCCATCGCTGGGTACACATTCACTCACACAGTCACACACACATACACAGCAATTAAGAGCATTCAATTTACCTTCATGTTTTTGAAATGTGTGAGGAAACCGTAGAACCCAGAGAAACCCACACAGACACAGGGAGAACATGCAAACTCCACCCAGATAGGGATTTGAACCGGAATTCCCAGAACTGAGAGGTGAATGTGCTAACCACTAAGCCACCCTTGAAATGTAGATTTGAATTTTAATTACAAAATGATACTATATGAATTATTCGTTACAAAATACAAAGCAGTTTACCTCTTGTGAAAAAAAAAAAATGTCCCCACAGTTGAACAGATATACAGTATATACACTAGGCCTTCAGAAAGTAAAAGTTTTGTGATGTGTAATGTGAAGATTGAAACACACCCACAGGAGGATAGCAGATAAGAGAGACAAAGAATTGGAGAGTAAAAATGGAGTGACAGTGTTAGATTACAACCCAACATGAAAATACAATTATATAAACAGATGTCAGTTTTTTTTTAGAATTGTTTAAAAAGTGTTCTTTAAATATCGTTGTAAATCTTTGCAGTCTATATGCCAATTCTGAATAATCTATTAAATAATTACAACCCTAGGTCCTACAGAAGTTATTTTTAAAGTGAAAAAGTATAAAGCACAAGGGTAAGGCAGAAGTTGCTAAAAAAATACTGTTAAAGCATGTATTTGTGTACTTTATACTGGGGTTATGTTTTCGTGGAATTTAAGGTGTGTTTTGACTAAACAACTTTAATTAAACCTTGCATAAATCAAATTGAAGTCTTTGTTTGTATGTCATGCTTATTAATGCTAAACATAAAAAAGGAGTCATCTGGACCATTAATTACATTGAGTGTAAAACACAGTCAATGCCATTTGTGACAACAGCATGACCCGCTTATTTTAGACTTCTCTGCCAAGTCCTCCACCTTTGCAAATAAGATAAGAGTGCCGTTGCACGAACTCTCCCAGCTATGCGTTAATGTTTAGCCTGATAATGCTTCTTTTGGGGGCAGGAGGCATAGTGGTTTCTTGTTCTTCCCGTCTTATGATAGAGTGACAAAATGGAGGAGACACTTGAGAAGAAAGTTGCTCTCGAAGAGAAAGTTCATGAAGATGATCAAGGTATGAATTTACCCAGATTCCTAGAGAGGCACTTAGTTTAATATGATCCACTAACCTTCATAACATTACTTGAATGGATATCTAAATACCTGTAAATATTTGTAACCTTTAGTTTTATAGAGCACTATGATAACGACTGGATGAATAAACATGGAAGTGAGTCAGTACATTTATGCTTAATCTGTGCAGGTTAAGAGGTTTGTTGTTTTTGTATGTTTTTGATTTTACTGTTTTAAGGCTGTAATGAGCACTGCAATGGTTTTGTACCTGGAAATAACTGAATGTTTTTCCAAATCAAAACATATAAACTTTGCTCATCTTTTTGTTTATCATGTACACGGCCTTCAAAGTAAGACATAAATATCCCACTAACTGCTGTGTTTGGGCCTACATAAACTCCTCATAACAAACACATTACAAATCACACTACACATTTCCCCTCACTGGTCACCATAATTCACTATTTAAAGTTAAAGTTTACATATTGTATAGTGTATATTATATAGTCTACATTTATTATCTTATTCAATATATATATATAAAATACAATGTACATATTGTTTTTTTTTTAGGTTTAAAAAAAGTTTACAGGGTTACCCTGGGTCCGTGGGCCATAATTTCGTTTTTGTGACATGCTACATGTGATGAAAATGACAATAAAGCCTCCTTGAATCCTTGAAACACTTATATATTGGTAGAAAACAAATAGAATATATTCTAGGCTGCAGTACAAATTTGAAGTTTTTATTGTTAGGAATATTAGTTTTTGTGAGTATGTATGTGTTTTTTAATGGCACATAGTCATTATCCTATTATATTCAGACAATATTCCTGCCTTGAAAATAAAAAGTAGACTGAAGTGTGAGGGAGTCTGTTTATTACTCTGCTTTTACAAAGCCGGTATTAATTGCACCACATGGATGAGTGTGTGATGAGATAAACTTTTCTGCATTATCTGTGCCATGCAGAATGCATAGTTACATTATTTAGCTGAGTGTTTTTAGTGGGTCTATAGCCAATAGACTTACGGGATTGTAGACAAAACAGAAGTAAAATGTAACACAATAAAACAAAAAAAGTCAAATAGTGTGTAACGATAGGGTATTAAGAGAAGTACTAAATTAAAAAGTCACTATTATATACCTTAGATTCATACACTTTAATTCCAATGATATTTTCATTATATGTAAAAGATTTTAACACCAACATCATAAATAGTTTTTAGTTGTTAATGAAATTGGAAGAACACTTGGAATCAATCTGTTTAACCATAACTGGTTTAATAATAATAATGTAGATGCACTTTATAGTTATACAATGACTGAGTGTAGTCCATCCTACATTCTTTGTTAATACCCTTTACTCAGTTCTATAAGACCATCAAAGGGTATTATTTGGGTGGACGATGATTTTCAGTACTGCACTATGGTGTGTAGAGTTGTGTTGGTACTATTGGACTAGTTGTCCACTAGTTATTGTTGTCTAAATATTTCCTTATCTAGGGGCATTACTCCTACTTTCACAATTAAAACAGTCCATTAATATTCTAAAATCTTTTTTTATTATTATTTTTAATTTAGTTAATAATTTTTTATTTTATTTTACTATTATTATTATTATTTTTAGCAATTTTTGATCTAGTGCTGGACACATCCCACTTTTTGCATACCTCAGCTCATACTTTATCAGTGCTCACAGGATGCTGATGACTGGACATTTTTTTAGATGGATATAATTTTTTTAGTGTAAATAATGTGCTTAAAAATATTAGTAGCAACACACTAAAACACCACCAAGTCAATGTCACTGCATTGCTGAAAATCAGTCAAGTTTTTAATTTTACCTTAAATACCAGCAACTATATAATGTAACTGTTTTTGCTACTTACATGCTTGTTATTATAAGTCTCTAGACAACTTAAAAGGCTCCATGTTAACACTCAAGAAACTGTAAGAAATGACTGTATTATCTGTCTAATCTCTCCTTAAACTCAACACCTAGTGCTTGTTGAATGCTGATGGCTAGCAGTTTTCTAATTTCTACAAGAGGAAATAAAATTAATAATAAAATGACAATGTTAGGATATTCTACAGTCATTTGGCATACTGTTAAAGCTGCATAAATGCAGCATGAATTACATAATTGTTTTATAAATAATATAAGCTACTTGTAACTGATATACACTGAATAGGATAATGAAAATTAGTTTTGAAATAACTCATAGTTCATAGTTCTCCTATAGTGCACCTTCGTGCTTTTTTTTAAAAAATGTTATTACTCTAAAAATGGCTCTGCCAACTACTGCAATCACCTTATTAAGATATTAAAACATATTGGGATTACAAGAAAATATGGCCCTGATGACTTTTGATTGTGTGGACTGGAGAATGCAACACCAGTCAAGAAAGAGTTCTGAAATGCATTGAAAATGATCATTAAGCCACTGTGGTGTTATTATTATTTTTCAGGTGGTATTAGACATCGGCTCCGGGATCGAGATCTTCTAAAGAAGAGGAAAGCTGAAGCAGAAGCGCGAGTGACTAGACAGTGGGTTTATGGGTAAATTTATTACATGTGCAGTGTTGTCTAGGTTTGTTATGTTCTTCCAAAAACCCAGACAGATAAACATGTTGTGGTGGAAAACAAGATATATAGAACAATAAATTCTGGTTTGTAACTATTAGTTATTTATTAATGGATTCATTTGAATTTATTTGTAATTTATAATGATGATTCCGGCATTAAAGAAAATACAGCATGTGTATTATAACAGAACTAAGACAATCATAGTGTTTTTTGTAAACCAACAGGGACGAGAGTAGGAAAAGAGCAAAGAGGGAACCTAGCAGCACTCTAAAGAAGAAAGGGAGACCGAGAAAGAACATCATCGTAGAACAAGAGCCTGAAAACTCTGAGATACAGGAGCACAAAACCCCAGAGGAGCCCACTAGTGTTCCATCTCTGATTTCTGTCTCTGTCCCTGCAATTACTTCTTTTCCAGTTCTGATTTCACCACCTGATTCTGTCCCTGCGCTGCCTGCTGCACAGGGTCTTATATCCTCACCAGCCTCTGTTTCTGCTGCTGCACTGACTCCATCTTTGATTTCACCTCCAGTTTCTTTTTCAGTCCCCTTTTCAGTTTCTGCTCCGATTTCTGATCCGGGCTCTATTCTGGTGCCTGGAGCTGTATCTGTTTCTGCATTATCACCTGCCCCCATTCTAGATTCAAACTCTGCTCCGATTTCTGCCACTTTAGCAATTCCTGAACAGGTTTCAGCTTCTGGCCTGAATCTTTCTCAGATTCCAGATGTGGTATCTACACCTACATTTCCTTCTGCTCCTGAGGCGACTCAGGAGATAAAGCTTTCCACCCAAAGTCCTCAGGGAGTTCTGATTGAAGATCTTGGTCCTGATGAGGATGACGACAAAGCAAGACCTCAGGATAAGCTTGGCATTAATCAAGGTTTAAAAAACATTTTAATGCTGACATAACGGCATTAACGTTTATAGTTTTCTAAAATAAACCTAATATACTTAAAAATACACACATACATCTGATGTGTTTTGTTTGATATAGCCTTGTGCTTATGGCAAATTCAATGAAAAACCGTTTCCATACAGGGTATGAAAATATGCATAGCCTTTTGGGGAAGGTTTTAAGTGGTTAATGTAAAACATTTTAGTTAATAAAAGGCACAGCTGTTGACACACTGTTTTTTTATGACATCATGAGTCAAAAAATCACAAGTAAAAAGGTAAGCTACAATGAATCTGGTTCATACTTTGGTAGAATTTTTTAGATGCCTGAAGGTGCCAAGCTCACCTGTTCAAACAATTATTTACAAGACTTTGAGACTGTCCAGCCATCATATCATTCAAACAGGTCTTTAAAATGAAAAATGACTCTCAAGCATACCGCCATATTAGTTACAAAGTGGCTTAATGACAACAATGTTTTGGCATGACCATTACAGTTACACCAGTTCGGTCAGTGGGAATGGTTCATAATTCTTGCAAACTATTGTGAGAAACTTGTGAAACTTTACCCAAATCGTTTGACTTAAGTCATAGAGTTTAACGGCAATACAGCAATGTATTTAAACTTGTGGTAATAAAAATTCTCTAAAACAGTCCATATTCATTAAACTAGCATTTAAAGAGTATAAATAATTAACTTAAAATTTGAGCAATTTTCTCTAAGATCAGACAGTTAGAAAAAACATTGTCTTCAAACACAGTATATGTGAATTTCTGGTTTCAACTGTGGGAAAGAATATACTTATGATACAAATCAATACATTTCCCCATTATTTTTTAGCTGGCTGGTCGTTTTAAAAATAATTTAATTAAAAGATGTAAAGGTTTTTTTTTAAGTTGGAGCACAAGGACTAAATTTTTACTTGTTTTTCAGGTGGTGTGGAGTTATCGCCAGGTGTAGCGGGGCAGAATAAGGGATTTTTGGATTCAGTGTTTGTATCGTCTCAGCATGACTCTTAACCTGGAAGCACAATTTGACAATCTCTCTTACCATCTTAAATATTAACATATTATCATCTTATCCTCTACTCAACCATTGCATTTCTCTACTTTACATCTTTAATTTGTATGTGGAAACAGAATAAATGCTTACTGATGTTTGTACTAATCATCTGACTCAGGAATAAGTATGTATTTATTCTTGTCAAATATTAATGTCATAAGATGTTTTGCTAAATAAATCACTTTTAATAAAGGAGGTAAAAAAAATATGTGGTGTTGAGAGTTAAACAGAACAAAGATATGTATTTGTTAATAGACTTCAATGCTGAAGTTGGAATTGCATAATAGTCTTAATTTTATTAAATGTACTTTTGGAAAAATAAATTACATTGCCAGCATTGTGAGTAGTGTTGTTGCCTTTAAGCCAGAAAGTTTGATTCAGGGAAGGCTCGACATTGACAGGTTTTATTCTTTTTGAACTTTGCATGTTCTCCCTGTGGCTAAAGGGATTTTCTTTATAATCTCAGGTCAAGTAAATTGATGATATTACATTGTCCCTAGGTGTGAATGTTTGACTATCTTTATACATTTACATTTAGCAGACACTTTTATCCAAAGCGACTTACAAATGAGAAAACAACACAAGTCAGTATTATTAGGGATAGCCAGCTACACGGTAGCACTATCAACCCTGTGCATAACTCGATCTGGTGTGTTTTTTTTTCTTTATTTAGTTTAATTATTATTATAATAGCAAGTGTCTGTGGAAGAGATGGGTTTTTAGAAGTTTCTTGAAAATGTTAAGTGAGTCAGCCATTTAGCAGTGGTGAATGAAGTGGAGTGAGAATTGGCACCCCGGTGAGTTGGAGTCACCAGGCGACATTCGTCACTAGAGTGTAGTGAACGAGTTGGAGTGTATTTAGTAAAGATGGACTGAAGGTATGAGGGGGCAGATCCAGAGACTGTCCTGTAGGTCAGAATCAGTACTTTGTACTGAATGCGAGCAGCTACAGGAACCCAATGGAGAGAGATGAGTAATGGAGTGACATGAGTTCACTTTGGCTGGTTGAACCAATGTAACTCTGAACCGCATTTTGTTGCTTTTTTTTTTGCTGAGTCTGTAAATTATCCATCACCTCTGTGCGGTAGCTACCCGTTCTTGCGTTGACTGCGTGCCAGTGTAGTTTATATGCTTCGTGGTAAAGTGACGACTGATTTTGCATTCTTTAAAAACCGCAAGCGATTCTGATCACATCAGACATACAGACGCTAATCCGACCTCCGTAAAAATATTACTTACAAAACACTCAGCACTCACTGTCCACTTTCCTTCTTTTTGTGTTGCTCTTCGGTTTTGCTTTTACAAAAGAGCTTAAAAGGCAAAGTAGAAGTAGAGCATAAAACACCTTGTGAAGGGTGCTATCTATTGGACAAATGTGGACATAGCAGGGAAAAGGAATGCTAGTAAGGTCTAATAGTAGAAAATTTGAATAATATAGTTTGCAAGTTCGCCGGGAAAGATCGAAAGGCCTAACGAGCCACATCTGTTGTAGAGAAACAGCTGGACTACAGAATGTAACTGTAGAACTACAAACTTCATCTGTATTTTTAGCGAATAAAGAACCAAGTGTCTGAGGAGTGGACGTCATAAAGCTTGGGATGGAATCATGTCTGTTAGAAGACGAATTATCAGCTGGAGAAAATTCTGGACATCCTAAACGACTCATCTGGCTAGCTACACCACCAGTGCTGTCGCTGACCAAGTGAGAGCGCTCTGATGCTGACTGACTCCGGGGGAGGGGTGACGACCGTAGTGACGTTTCACTCCTCCATTCATGAAGAGCATGAATAATAAGAAGTGCAGCCCTGTGTAGATGAAGCAGAGCAGAAGGGAATCCTTAGCTTCCCTCCACTGATGGTAGGGAGGGGAAGCGGAAGCGGCGGCGAGGCGAGGCGCAAAGCAGGAGTGATGAACATGCGTGTGTGAGATGCACTGAGAAACTGAACCACTCACTTCTGCTCCTCCTCCTCCTGCACCTCCTCATCAGCCTGCACTGCCTCTGGCCGGATGAATGAAACGCAGAGGGGCTGCTCGGCTCTTCATGGCTTCCAGGTTTGTCAGCGGTAGGGTTTGAATCTGCGTTAGCGACCTGTTTGCACACCGTGGCTGTGTGGGATGGAGGCTCGGTTTTCAGCAGATGATGGATTGTCCAGATTGGGAGGCAGGGTGTTGCATCGGCATTGCAGTGTTCACTACTTGCATCCATATTTAGCACAGGATGCTCGGCACTTGTGTGTACAGTGCACTACAGAGTAGAGCTAATGTAGCATCGGTGCTAACAATGTGATCTGCTGATCCTGATGCATAATGGATTGTGACCTTTGTACAGAGTGCTAATGATGCTGTAGTCAGTTGGTGCGTCATATGAACAGTACAGGGGCATATCCCATAACCACTGAGTTCTACTGCAATTGTATGCTTCCAGTTTTGTGGGCTTAGTTCTGGTACATCCAGTACAGTGTGCCAATACATTGCTGGACACACACACACACACACACACACAATCAATCACACACATCATATAAGAGCAATTTAGAGCAGCCAATGTATCTTAAAGCCATTGAACACATTTTGGACTGTGGGAGGAAACTGGTTCACCTTAAAGAAAAGTCATGTGGCCACTGTGAGAAAAGGGAAACGACACCCAGATTGGGCTTCAATCTTGGATTCCCAGCTCCAAAAGGTGAACTTGATAACCACTAAGCCATTGGGCTGCCCGGAATATTCATTCATTTATTATCTTCCGCTTATTCCTTTATGAGGGTCGCGGGGGGAAGTTCCTCATGCCCATCCAGGGGAGAACGTCTCGGGCGCTGGGCAGATACACCCAGGACAGGGCGCCAATCCATCGCT
>JAOUQT010322275.1:0-14065 GCA_025769995.1 Xyliphius kryptos | reverse complement strand
CAAGAATGTGGTGATAAGGTGTAGGGAGAGGCGAGGATGTAACTCCTCTTCGGGCAGGAATGCTTCTAGGTTGAACTAGATGAAAGAGGAGCAATAAACGAAGAAATTTGTTTCTTTGTACTGTGCCAATCTCTACCACTCTGTATCAATCTAAATCACTCTGTATTACTCTGGACCAATCTGTTTCATTTCAAATCACTCTGAAAAACTTTGTACCACTCTGTGCCAATCTATACCACTCTGAATCACTCTAAATCACTCCGTATCACTCTGTATCACTCTGTACCAAGCTGTATTACCCTGTATTACTCTGTACCATTCTGTACCACTCTGAACCACTTTGTACCAATCTGAACCACTTTGTAGCACTCTGTACACCTCTGAATAACTTTGAGTCACTTTGTACCACTCTGTACAAAGCTGTACCTCTCTGAGTCACTCTGTACAACTCTGTACCAGGCTATACAACACTCTGAATCACTCTGAGTCAATGAATCGCTCTGTACCAATCTGTACCACTCTGTATCACTCTGTATCACTCTGTACCACTCTGTACCACTCTGTACCATTCTGTATCCCTCTGTACCACTCTGTATCACTTTGTACCACTCTGTATCACTCTGTACCATTCTGTCTCTCTCTGTACCACTCTGTTCTACTCTGTATCTTTCTGTACCTCTCTCTTTACCACACTGTATCACTCTGTACCACTCTGTCTCTCTCTGTACCACTCTGTACCACTCTGTCCCTCTCTGTACCACTCTGTATCACTTTGTACCACTCTGTTGCTTGCTTGCTTGCGGTTGTCCATCGAATGCGATGATGACGTCCATCTCTGTCTACTAATGGTGAGTTTTTTGATGGCTGAACAGTCCAACCCTGGATCCACAGATTCTATTGCACGTGGGGCACGTGTACATAGTGTTTGTTTGGTTGGCAACTATTGGTGTGTCTCTCCTGAGCACTCTTTGTTGTCTTCTTTGTTGTCTTCTGGCTGTCCTTTCCTCCTCCAGTGTTTGGGTTCCAGCTAGGCACACCTGCCTCCAGGTGTTGCGATCAGCAGCCATATCTTCCAGGTCTCCAGGATTGATTTTACACCTTTTGAGAGTTATTTTTAGTTTCTTTTGGCCTCCAGCAGGGCGCTAGCCTTGATGGAGCTGGCCATACAGAACCCTGCGGGGCAGCCGGGTGTAGGGCATCCTTATAACATGACCCAACCACCGTAGTTGGTGCTGAGTGATCATGGTCTCAATGCTACTGCAGCCTGTTCTCCTCAAGATCTCAGTGTGTGGCACTCGATCACGCAAAGTAATTTCCAGGATTCGCTGGAGACATCGGATGTGAAAATATTCCAAGGTTTTGATATGGCGGCTGTAAGTAACCCAGCCTTCACAGCTATAGAGGAGAGTAGTGATACAGACTGCTTTTTAGACACAGATTTTTGTGCTTAAGTGAAGATTTTTATTCAGAAAGACCCGGCGCCTAAGTTTCCCAAAGGCAGCTGATTCTTGGCTAACTGTATTCTGGACTTCTTTGTCGATGGTATTGTCATCAGACAGAATACTCCCAAGGTATTTGAAGGATGGAACAATTAATAGTGGTTCATCTGCAACAGTAAACGTGGGTAATGTGGGTGCGATTTTGTCACTCCATTGGCAGATTACCTATGTTTTAGTGGTGTTAATAGTCAGCCCCATCCTGCTGTATGCCTTGACTGCTGCATTGAGGATAGACTGAAGGTCTTGTGGAGTGTTGGAGACAAGAGCACAGTCGTCTGCATATTGTAGCTCCAGTATCCTCACTCGGTGCACAAGAGGAAGATTTTAAATAGTACTGGTGCCAGCACACATCCCTGCCGTACCCCTGTACGCACAGGGAAAGAGTCTGACATTTGCCCTCCTATGGTCACACTAGCGGTCATTCCTTGGAGGTTGATTGAGGTTATTGTTAGGTGGGAATTCGGGCAATTCATGCAGGATGGTGTAGTCTGCCACAGAGTCTTGATTTAGCAGGGTGTTAAAGTGTTCGGTCCACCTTTCCAGGATGCTGTTCTGGTCTTTTAGGACTCTGAGCCCATCTGCAGTTCTCAGGGGGGTGATGCAGTGACTTGTTGGGCCATAGATTGATTTGACTGCATTATAGAAATTATGCATGTCATTTCGATCAGAAAATAGCTGAATTTCATGGGCCTTCTCCGTCCACCACCTGTTCTGTATGGTGCGCAGGGTCCTCTGCACTTCCTGCCGAGTCTTCTGCCACTGCTGTCTAGCAGTGCTGGATGAGGGGTTTCTCAGGGTTTCCTTCTGTGCTTTTTGCTTGATGCTCAATAAGTTATTGATAGAAACAGAGTTCTCATCAAACCAGTCTTGATGTTTCTTGCCCTTATAACCAATTGTTTGGACTGCTGCTTCATGGAGGGCTGCACTAATAGAGGTCCATTGTTGTTGTGTGGCATTTTCACTATTCAGAAATGGTTCTAGCTCACTTCGTTTTTCAGCCAGGGAGCAACGGAACTCGTTTCTTGAAGTGATATCCTTGAGACGGGCACAGTTTAAGCGCCTTCCACTGGACCGGTGTTTCCGCATGGGGGGACGCACTCTCATGAGGACCTTGGTCATAATCAGACGATGGTCTGTCCAGCATTCTGCACCTCTCATGGCACGAGTTATGAGAACATCCCTGATGTCACAGCGTCTCGTGATGACATAGTCAAGTAAGTGCCAGTGTTTGGAGCGTGGGTGCATCCATGATGTTTTGTACCTGGTCTTTTGCTGGAAAATTGTGTTGGTTATTGTCAGGTCATGTTCAGAGCAGAGGGTAAGTAGCCTGATGTCATTTGAGCTAGGCTGACCAATCCCATGCCTGCCAAGTACTCCTTTCCATATCCCATAAATTTGTCCCACACGAGCATTAAAATCCCCATGGAGTGAGATCTTGTCGGTCTTGGGGATCTGGTGGAGAGCCTCATCCAAAATTTGGTAGAAGGAGTCCTTAGTCTCAGTGTCGAACGGCAGGATTGGGGCATACACACTAAGGAGTGTAGCAAAATGGTTCTTTACCGGGGATAGGGAGGGTCATCAGTCATTCACCAATGCCAATACGTGTTTCAGTGAGTCTTGGCAATAGCGTGTTCTTGATGGCAAAACCCACACCATGCAGATGTTGTCCTCCTGTGGGGTAACCTTTCCAGTAGAATGTGTAGCCCATGCCCTCCTCTGTAAGAGAGCCTTCATCAAGAAGTCTGGTTTCACTCAGAGCAGCAATGTCGATGTTATAGCGCCTCAATTCTGACGCAACCAGGGCTGTTCTTCTATGGGGTCTTTCAGACCTGCCATAATAGTCCAGGAGGGTTCTTATATTCCATGTTGCCAGTTTAAGATTAAAAGATTTATTTTTTCTGTTTCGACCGCAGATGTGGAATAACCTGACAGGTACGGTAGTCAGTCCAGGTATAAAAGTCAGTGGGCATTTTTTGGGCCACCTTTTCTAGGCCTCTCCTCAGCCTGAGGTAAACAGTGTGGTCCCTAAATAGGGCTGCTCAGTCACACAGGAGTTCGCCGAGAGCAGCTGCCCCTCAGTCCCAGCTGTTAGCGAACAATACTCTGTGCCACTGACGTGTAGGGCTCTGACTAGGAGCTTCCAGTCACTTCAAATCTGCCCCCGTCGCCACTCACCCCATCGCTGCCAGACTTTAACCAGATGTAGATTGGTAATATCACCTTGGTCAAAGGTAGATACTTGTGCAAGAAAATTTTTTAAGTGCTATAGGGGTGCGCCCATTTGCACTATATTCACCATGGTGGGGTAAGCCTGGTGGCATGGTTGGGCCCAAGACGACCAGTTCCCCATCCAGGCTGCAGGAGGCTGCTGGATCCCACACACACAAATCATGTTTCCTAACATCACTGTTGTGTAAACAATAATGTATACAGAATTTTTTACTTCTTGATGAATTTTTTTCTTGGTAAAAGAAACTAATTAAAAAAAATTAAACACCAAACAAAACAACGTCCACATCACCTAAATATATTTTTAGCACAGACCACTCCTGGCCACCAATCAGTAGTGTTAATGCTTGTCCCACGTTAAGGTGGTGAGACAGCTTAAGCAGGTTCTTTGTGGTGAAAGAGTATATAAACCTCCTACAAAGAGTAAGTATGTCAAATGTCACAATAAGCTAAGGATCAGTGTGGATTTGCATAGGGAACACACAGAGATACCAACTGACTTTCATTTTTATTTATGACATAATTTTAATAAAACCTTTGTGAGAATTATAAATTAGAAACTAGAAAAATGAGAATTAGTTTGTCATGCACTGTTCTGCCTATACTATATTTTTAAAAGTGCTGAATGTGAAGCTCTATTCTAATCCTTTGAAGTTTTATTCAAACAGGGTAAAGGGAGATCTAAATGTCCTGATTTGCATTGCCTCTCTCCTGCTAAAAAAAACTGCCTCATTCATCTATTAAACCTTCCATAGTAGTTAATTGCAAATAGCTTCATTCCTTACATATAATTACCAACAACAGATGTAAATGAAAATGTTTAAAGCTTTGTAATGCTAGTCTACATGTCTAACAAGGCCTGTTAATTTACTTGTGTTAAGAGATAATGGTGCAAGCTCTAAGCAAATGCCCTTTAGTACCGAAAAACAATTCATAATTGCTCAAGTGACTTTTTGCCTATTTGATGAAATGTTTCTAAAAACATTGTGAAATGACTTTTAGCATACACCAGGATATTTTACCTTTTGGTTTTTAAAATCATTTTATTTGGTGGACAAACAGAGAATAAAATATTGTGTACTTAATGTGGTTTAATTTTTGTGAATTGTTCTGTATATACTTGTGGCAGGGGGGTTATTCAAAGGCCTGCTCTATATTCACTGTGAGCATTGTTTTAAATTCTGTTAATACACCGGATGCTGATATGCTTCAGTAAAAGGAAATACAGCAAACTGATTTACATGTCATGTGAAGTCTTAATTTTATATTTTAAAGTAATATACAAAAAAATGACAATTTTTTTTTTCTCTTTGCAAACTTAAGCCACTAGTGATGTATTGCATAGTGCACAAATGAGAATGCATGCAAATGCAGCCACAAGACAAGAACATTTAAAGTAGGTTTTAACATGTGCAATCTGACCTCGAGTAAACAGCAAGATCAGTGGTGCAGGAAAAAAACATGACAAGTTTATGATTAAACACAGCAGAAGTGTCAAATTTAGTCTTATTCTGTCAATAGAGTTTAGTGGGTTAATTAATTACCATAAACAAATAATCATAATTATGTTGAATATGTTAAGATCAAGGTTATAACTCACAAAACAAACGTGGATCCTGAGCGGCCCAGTGGTGCATTAGGAAAAGTTGTTGTTGCAAGAGATTCTTCTAATTTTGACTTATGATGGGCAGTGTACTATCTGTGTGCAGTATGCCTGTCCTGTCTTCAGGGACACTAAAAAACTACCCCCCTGGCATATTTTGCTTTGGCGCAGCTGCTAAGCACCATATGCCTGCCCAGCCCAACTTGAAATTTCCAGTTTCTCATCCTGCCAGGAGGCTGGGCCAAAACTGTGCATTCGTACTGGAATATTTACCTGCACCAGGTGCACCAATTACCGTTCTTACATTCTTGCCTCTACCTTCCATTTCCTATCCAGCGTACAATCGTCCATGTCACTACCACTATAGTATTGAATTATTTTCCTTCTTAGGGTTACTATATGGGTCCAATTTATTTGATGTGCCAATTTTTATTTATTTTAAGGATTTATTTTAAAATCTGAGGAAGTTTGAGTTAACATTAATGCACACAAATATCTACTACACACACTCTAAACAATACTTCAAATAATTTCCTACTAAATTAAACCAAAGGTGCTGCTACCTTAGTAAACATACTTCATTTTTAAAACTAGACATAGCTTACATAGCTTATAAGTAAACACTTCAATAAGTTTCCACACAAGTTATGAGATTAGTCATGTTGCATGATTACAGATTGTGATACTTGACCAGAAAAGATTGTTGTGTTCCTTGTTGCTAATGATAATTCATTACGTTTTTATTGTAATTAGTGAATTAGTGGAATATGCTTAAAATTTTAGATTTCTGTCATTTTCACACTACTGCCATAATCAAATCTATTTTAAGCGTCAACTATTAGTATGACAGACATTAATCATTTAAGTTAATACTTTTAATTAAACTTTTATATACCATGTGAAACATATGCTTTCTTCCTCATCTTCCTCTTTCCTTCTGCAGCATTGGTTTTTTTTTATCTATGCTGAACAAAAATGTAAACTCTACACTTGTTTTTGCACCCATTTGTCATGAACAGAACTCAAAAAAAATTTCTGTGCACACAAAAAGCATTTTTCTTTTAAAATATTGTTCGCAAAATTGTCTAAATCTGTGTTAGTGAGCACTTCTCCTTTGCTGGGAGATATCCATTCAACTCACAGGTGTGGCATATTAAGATCCTGATTAGACAGCATGATTACTATACAGGTGTGCTTTAGGCTGACCACAATAATAGGCCACTCTAAAATGTTTACTTTTACCATACTCAGGGGGGTCAGAAAACCACCCAGTATCTTATATGACCACAATTTAATTAAAACAGTAAAATGTGATACTTAAAAAGACTTAAAAAAATGTATTATATGTCAAATCATTGACAAATAAAGTTAATGTCAACTTAGAGAATTAATTCCAGTCCCTCAAATTCTCTAAACCTTAATGGGTTTAAATCATATGATGTATAGTAATGCAGCAGCAATTTGTGTAAATTGTTTTGTACTGCTTTAGATCAGTACTTACCTTGCTCTTAGAACTTGTTAATACATTTGTCTTAATGAGGTCATCTTCTTGGTGATCATCTGTCAATATGCAGACACAGAAATATTATATCTGATTTGTCAAGGCTATAACACATAGCATTTTAAAGCAGAGTTGTTTTACTGGAGTGTCATTGTACTAAGAGATGCCCCCCCCCCAACATGTTGCAGAATCTAATGTATGAGGTGTGTGTTATATGTAAATTTCCCAGGAAATTCTTTGATTTTTTTCTTGTGGACCCAACTTCGGAAGCATGGGGGCTGCTGAAGCCTCCACAGCTGCTAAACCTCCTTCTGGAATTGGATGAGTGAGATAAATTGGTGCTTTTGCAACTCAAGTAGCATCTGGTGATTTATTGGCACACTTGAACAGAGTCATTTTTTCACTTTACAGCGGAATTAATTTAAAATACATTTTATACCTAATACAACACACATACACATACATATTTACTCTCCAGTTTTCTTAATTGAATGCATGCATTCAACACTTTTTTTAGGGATGAGACAATTAATCATTTTTACAATTGATCACGATTAAAAAAGTAATGATTAATTGATATATATAAAAATTATGCCGGTAGCCGGAACTTTAGATCAAGACTCTAGGCGCTGGGGATTCCTGGTTCGATTCCCCGGTGAAGAGTCCGCATGGGTTTCCTCTGGGTTCTCCAGCTTCCTCCCACAGTCCAAAAACATGGATTCAACAATTGGCTGCTCTAAATTGCCCCCTATAGTGTGTGTGTGTGTGTGTGTGTGTGGGCCCGAAACGTTCTCCCCTGAGTGCCCCCAGACCCCCCCCTTACATTTTCTCTCCATTTTGAAAGTGTTAAAACCAACCCAACACTCGTAATAGAGCAAAAGAAAAAGAATCCATAAATGAAATGTACACAAATTTTACTGTGAAGGGAAATAGAAGCTACTGTAGGCAGATGACACAGACAAATAGGGAAAAAAACACAGGAAAAGAACCTTGTCCAGCCTACAGTTCTGTTGTGAAATGATAGAGCTGGCCACTTCTAAATGGAAACATATATAAGAATATCTGCCAAGTATTTCATGGTTGAAATAGCAAATGTTGAACTGCTTCATGGCTTTTTTGGCTTTGTATGCTTGTATCTTTTATTTTTATATTTATCTAAAATTAAATTAAGATTAATGGGTGGGCATTGTACCTTATGAATTTGTTGTGTAGACTTGTAATTATATACCTAGGTATGTAAAAAGTCATGTCAGACTAGTTTAAATCTACTTTTCAGGTTCAGAAAATTGCCAACGTGTTATCCACAGGGTTTTGAAAAAACAAACAAATCGGATAACTGTAATCTACACGATAACTCTACTTTGTACATGCTCTATTTATACGTTCATTTTCATAATATTGCATTTTATATGTTTAAAAATAAAGTAGAAAGAAAAAGTAACCTTTAACTGTTTGTTTTATTTGTTTAATGATGATCATTTAAAAATCTGTTTCAGGTTTTTTTTTCCTGGCTGGACTACAAAAAAAAATTGGCTGCTGTGTGTTTATGCACAGAAGTAAGATAAATCCTTTATTAAATGGTGGGAGGTACACCTTTTTATTACGTTGGCCCTCAGGCAAATCACCAACTGTCAGTTGTTTTGTATATAAAGTTCCCGATTATGAAAGGCTGTTGAACAAGCTTACACTGCTCTTTATTTGGACATTTAGTTTAACCTGAGAATTTGGGTATTTAAGCAACAACTATTGTTATATGTGCAAATATCCAAGTCACTCAACTCATAAGAAACAACCACATGCAGTAACTGAAGTATGCAATTAACAGGTCATTGCCATGCGGTGTTGACTGTTAATTTCAGTTTTGTCCTATTACATATTTAGCAAAAAGCACATAGCCTTTAGTAAAAAAATATAAAGAAACTGTGACGATAACAGCACAGTGTAACAGGGCAACCAGCCGCTAGGGGTAGGCAGCGGAGTTTTGGTCAAGCCCAGCGTCCATGTGTGGAGACTACACCTCCCAAAAGGCGTCGCGGCAATCAGGAGTGATGAGGCGCAACTGCTAGCGCGACTATTTAAATGTCACGACAAGCCGGGCGACTTGTCACACTGTAACATGATGCCGCCACACTATCTCTGTGACCTCATTTTGTGTATGAAATTTATTGTGCATTGTTTCAACCCTGTCCTATCGGACCCAGTAGGCCAGAACGGTTCTTGTCTTTGGAGTGGGTCCCCCTTCTTTCCACACTTTCCATGCTGGTGTACGCCATCTCCAGCAGTCCAGTAAAAGCGTGTGGTGGTGGGCGTGTCACTCACCCACCCGTACTGCAGCACCAAGATCAGTAAGTGGCAAAGACCGCCTGTGTGATGTAAAGGCGTAGGTCTGTGCGCACTTAAACGTGGGTGATTATATGAGCCGTGCTTCCCACACGGCTTATACTATTTATGTTTATGAACGCGCGCCCGATCCCTCGATCTGCGCGCTAAAGGTCGATCGCTGCTGAGCAGAGCAAGCGGCTATAGGTGCTTGCGATTGGGCGCGTCCGACTTTAGTCCAAGCATTTAGGCTACTCCCTTCGCTATTGTCTTTGGTTACTGCTTGTGTTCGCGTGCAATCACTGTTTCACTGAGCGCTCATTTTAGTTACTATTGCTCAGACGCCTTTTTTTTTGCTGAATTTTTCTGTTGTTATTTGTACAGATAGGCTGCCAAGCTAGTTTTCTGTTTAACAGTTTGATAACAGGTGATTTCGTTATCGCCATGCCACGTGGACCGTAGGGTTACCAATCTGCTTTTGGTATTGGGGTTCCCTTGGCTTAATCAGCACAACCATCAGGTGGATTGGCAGACACGTTCAATTTATGGATGGGCTCCACGAAAATCTCGTAATGCCCTTTGGCTTGTTGAATGCGCCTGCTGTCTTCCAGCGGTTCATTCATGAGGCCTTAAGAGAGGCGCTGGATTGGTACGTCTATGTCTACCTGGAAGATATATTAATTTATAGTCGGCCTTTGAAGGAGCATGTCGGCCATGTAAGACGGGTTCTTCAGCTCTTACTGCAGCATAAAATGTTTGTTAAGCTGGAGAAATCAGCCTTCCATGTCTCTACTGTGTCTTTTTTGGGGTTCATTATCTCCCAAGGCACACTTAGAATGGACCCCACTAAAATTCAAGCTGTGGCAGACTGGCCCTGTCCAACCTCTCTTCGAGAGGTTCAGCGTTTTCTGGGCTTTGTCAATTTCTTTCGCAAATTTGTGAGAGATTTTGGCTCCATTAAAGCCTCTCTCACAGCCTTGACACGTAAAGTGGATGGCCCATTTCGCTGGACTCCCGAAGCAGGTCGGGCTTTCAATACCTGTGACCGACTAACTTCTCCTTCAGTCCTTTGCCTCCCGGACACAAAGAAGCCCTTTATCGTCGAGGTGGATGCCTCGGAGATAGGTGTTGGTGCAGTACTCTCCCAGAGGGTCGGGACTCCTCTCAAACTCCATCTATGTGCCTACCTTTTACGCCAGCTCTCATCCCCTGAGTGGAACTATCCTGTGGGTGATAGGGAGTTGTTGGCCATAAAGTTGGCACTGGAGGAGTGGAGGCACTGGCTGGATAGAGCTAAGCACCTGTTGGTCTGGACAGACCACAAGAACCTGCCATATATACGACAGGCTAAGTGTCACAATATACAACGCTAAGCCAGATGCCCTTTTGGCACAAACAACACTAAGCCAGATGCCCTTTCCCGTTTATGGGCCTGATCTGAGGAGTCAGATTTCCCTGAACCCAAGAACATTCTTCCGGAGCCACGGAAGGCCTGTAAATTTGTGGCATTGCCCAAACTGCCCAGAGCCAAGGAAACGGCAGACCTTCTGATACAACATGTGGTCTGAGTTCACGGGATCCCCAAGGACGTTGTGTCCGACCGAGGCCCCTAGTTTGCAACTCGCTTTTGGCAGGCGTTCTGTCAGTGACTG
The DNA here is from genome assembly GCA_025769995.1 of Xyliphius kryptos. Lineage (NCBI taxonomy): Eukaryota > Metazoa > Chordata > Actinopteri > Siluriformes > Aspredinidae > Xyliphius > Xyliphius kryptos. Next base: position 3,262 of record JAOUQT010322275.1, on the reverse strand, counting down.
GGGGCAACGGCTAGCCTGTCATTTGGGTTTCACCCATGGTCTAACTGACAGACCGAGAGAGTCAATCTGGATCTCGGTCATATGCTCCATTGCTAAACAACAGACCGACCTAACACGTGGGCAGATCATTTACCCTGGGCGGAATATGCCCATAACACCCTCTGGCACTCGGCTATTAATCTGTTGCCACTCGCATGTCAGTTCGGGTATGCGGCTCCCATCATCCCTGAACAGGAACTTGAGGTGGGCGTACCTTCAGCTGAGCGCTATGTACGCCACTGTCATCAGGCATGGCGCAGGGTTCAAATGGCACTCAGCGAGATAATGAAGCGAACCGCAGACAAGAAAAAACAGTTGGGCCCCACCTATCGGACACAGTAGGCCAGAGCAGTTATTGTCTCTGAGGTAAGTCCCCCTTCTTTCCACACTTTGGGCTGACTAGACTGTACTAGCAGCCGCTGGTGTACGCCAGCTTCAGCGGTCCAGTGAAAGCACGTGGTGGTGGGCGTGTCGCTTGCCACACGTACTGCGGCGACGAGATCAGTAAGCGGCGCATACCATGTGTGTGCTGTAAAGGCGTAGGTCTGTGCGCGCTGGTGATTGTACGTGGGTGATTATATGTGCCATGCTTTTTACACGGCTTATACTATTTGTTTATTCACGCGCGTCCGATTCCTCGATCTGCGTGCTGAAGGTCGACCCCTTAACACAGTTCACACAATCATTTGGTCAATCATTTCACATATTGGTTAACTTATTTACACAAGGTGTGTATATATATATATATATATATATATATATATTATTATTATTATTATTTACCTTTGTTTTGTTAATAAATTGTTATTTCTAGCCGCCTGATAGAATTACAAGGCAGCTTCAGCTTAAGCCCGTATATTGCCTTCTAGCATCCCCGACCCTAACACACAATCTCACCATTGTTTTGACCAAAGGTTGTATTCTTGGGCTCCATGGGGGTGGTAGCTCAGTGGTTAGGGATTTCAATGGTTAGGGCACTTGACTATCAATCAGAAGGTTGTGGGTTCGAATCCCACATCCACCAAAGTTCTGTGTTCTGATTCAGTTCAACTTGTATGTCGCTTTGGATAAAAGCGTCAGCTAAATATAATTCTCTGATAAGAAAAACATTAACCTTGATAATACTGATGGCTTCCAAAGTTACTGGCATAACAAGGAGATCCCCCCTGAGATGTTTTTTACATGGCACTGTGTGGGGGCACCATCGTGATTTAGGAAGATTTTTTCTTTAATGGAACAATGGAGCTTCAGGATGTGCAGGGGTGTCAAACAGCATGAGGCTATGTGGAGGTGTTGTAGCGGACATACCACATGACCGAGGGCACTTGTCTGTGTGGTAATGACAGGGTTTTCCAACAGGACAATGCTAAAGTTTACAATGCCCGTCTGACAAAGGACTTCCTTCGGGAGAATAAAATCACTCTTTTGGACCATCCTTCATGTTCCCCTGATCTAAATCCGATTAAGAATATTTTGAGAATGATGGCAACGGAAGTTGACAAAAATGGACATTAGTTTCAGACAGTGGATGGCCTTCGTGAAGCCATCTAAAACATTTCGAGCAACGTTTCCACTAGCCTCCTGAAAATACTTGCATCAAGCAAGCCTAATTGATTGAAGTGATCAACAAGAATGTGGAGCTACTCATTACTGAGTGCTTTTTTAAAACTTTGATTTCTGTTTTCTTTTTTTTTTTTGAGCTATGGTCTTAAACTTTTGATTAGCTGATCAACATCTTATTTCAGTTAAATTGTTGTTTTCAATAAATTCCCTGAGCAAAAGTTTTTGTCTCTTGAGCCGATTTTCTCTTTTAGAATTGTGAAGCTTAACTTAGAACCTTCTTAAGATCCAACAGTGCAAAATGCAAAATTCTGGTCTTAGGATTTTGATCAGGAGTGTAGATATTTCACATTATGTACATTATATTGGTATGTGCATAGGTATAGAATACAAACGTTATATTGGTATGTTGTGATGTTCTGCTAAATGCACTTTAAATAATGTTGAATCTTATACTGATCTTATAACCTCTGTCAGTATTGTGATGAAATTTTTATTTACTAAGTTTTCATCATGAAAAAAAAACAAAAAAAAAAACAATGTTGGATCATTATCTGTTTCTCTTTTGACAAAACACTTGAATGAAGTCATGAATTTCAAACAAGTGGTCAGCCAACCACATTTTACATAAAAAATGTGCTAATACCAGGTGTAAAAAGGATCCCAAGATGCTTGAATTGCATCAGGTATTCCATATAACTTTCTCTAGAAAATGCTTTCAATATAAATGTAAATGAGTCCACATATTTTCAGCCATGGAGAAATCAAGCAATTGCATGGTTCATTTATAGAGAACCTAAACATTTTAACTGTAAAGAATAGATTCTTGGTGATTAACCCATTTGAATCCCTCCACTGGAAAGCTGACCCAAAAGACCACAGCTGTATTGCAAATGACACACAGTCTTAAACTATACAGTTAATTTAGAACCAGCTGTAAAAGATTAGGAGTTACAGATCCAGCTGTGTGAATGTGTTCCGCGTGGGAAAGTTCTGACCCATTGCCAGCTCATTCTCAGCCTTAGCCTGTGAGATTACTTAGAATGAGACAGAGGATTAGTTTATTTTTTAGGTACAGTTATTAATCTTGAGTGCTCGACTGTGCTCCTGCTGACAGGACTAAACCTAACTGAGAGTCCTGCCTCACGAATGGAATAATGGTCACTCTCCCAAGAGATATAAAACATCACAATCAAATTTTCAAACTAAAATCTTCTGATCGGTTTTTCTCTTCAATGTATGTGCCGCACCAATTAAGCATTCCTGCTTCAGTAGGCAATATTTTCCACTCCTGTGTTCGAAATCAAGGCTTGCTGTAAAAGTAGAACAAATGAACCATACGAAAGTTCTAGAAAAAAACATAAGAAACAGGCCATATCATAAGGGTTGTATGATTAACATACAACATACATTCAGAACTTTTTAATTATTCACATGTGCCACTGAATTTAGCACTCAATTGTCTTTTCTTTAATTATGTTAAATCAGTCCAAGAAGAAATAACGCATCCATTATAAATCTTTATGGCAGATTGGACAACTGCAATGGTTTTTATGGTGCTCTTTCATATAGTTAGGGGCAACACGTGGCTTAGTGGTTAGCACGTTCGCCTCTCAGCGCTGGGGATTCCCGGTTTGAATCCCAATCTGGGTGGAGTTTCCAT
>JAOUQT010322274.1:0-24865 GCA_025769995.1 Xyliphius kryptos | reverse complement strand
GGCTGCGGAGTTTTGGACCAATTGCAGAGTTCTGATTGTTGAATTTGGGAGACCGGCAAGAAGAGCATTACAATAGTGGAGCCGGGACAGGATGAGGGCTTGGACCAGCAGCTGAGGAGCCTGTTCTGTTAGGAAAGCTCTGAGGTTCCTGATGTTAAATAGAATGAATCTGCAGGAGCGGGCAGTTTTCGTGACCTGATCTGAAAGTTTTAAATGAGTGTATTATAAAGTGAGGTTTGGTGCGAACAAAAATCTGAATATGTGGAATGAATACAGTGAGAGTTGGGACTACGGTGTCCACGCGGTTGCTTTCTTATGGGAATTTATCAGTAGGTTTAGGAACACGATAAGGAATAACGGAGTTGAGTTTCTGCTTTGTAGGTACACGCTCTGACCGCGATCCATCCGAGGTGTTGTGTTTGATGGCGGACGAACGATCGAACGCTGGAAAGCAAGAACCCGTTAATTTTTCCAATCACATGACGGCAGTTACAAATTTATAACTTTGAAATGGCTCAGCCAATCAGATTTACGGATGGGAAGTACCCGTTTTATGAGAGAAAATGCAGGAATTCTTTTAAATACCTTAATTAAAAATGTATACTGCATGTAGAATTATGGAATCTGTTAGGTCTGTAGCGTTCCCATCACCTCACAGCAAGAAGGAGCAGAGTTCCATTCCCAGGGAGTGCGGTCGGTGTGTGGTGTGTGAGGAGAGAGGATCTGATTGGTCCAGTTGGGATGTGGGGATCGTAGTCCTCTCTGCAATTTTGGTAATTGTAACGAGGTGCAGAGTGAAAGTAACGAAAGAAATGTTTGAGTTTTTGAGTTCTCAGTTCAGCAGGATGAAGGAGCAAGCCGTTCGGGGTCATGATTGGTCAGCGTGGAGTTTAACGAGCTCAGCGGGACACATCTAATTAGGCCGTAAAGCAGCCATGAAAAACTGCGGCGGGAAGAAGTCTTCTGATCTGAGGCCTAATTTCGGGGCATAGCACATTTCCACCCCTCCGAAAACCAACGTCTTGTAAAAGCGCAAAGCCCCGCACTGGGGAAGAAAATCAGGGGGGTGATTCCCTCCGCTACGGGGTGTTTAATAGATTCCAACACTACACACAGCCAGGTTTGTGCCACGTGGCGTTTAGGTTTGTGTGTCAGCGCTCATGTGTGCTCATAATGCAGACTTCTCATTTTAGATCCGTATTGTTTTAAGGTCTTCGGTTGAATTCTGTGTGATAAAGTGCGTACCGATGAGAACCCGTTACTCATCAGTTCTTCCAGCCACAGAACTCTCAGAACCAGGAACCGTGATCCGGGTGGCCCACGAAAAACCAGCGCCTTCTGTCGGAGTGTATCTGCGGACGCCCCTGTGAGGTCTGACTTGGGTGATGCTGGACTCATGCTGTGGGAGAGGTAGCTCAGTGGTTAAGGTGTTGGACTTTTAATCAGAAGGTCGTGGGTTCAAATCTCAGATCAACTGAAACTACCAATATGGCTTCTTGAGCAAGACCCTTAGCCCCCATTGCTCCAGGGTGCTGTATTAACCTTGTGTTCAGATCCAAACCAAGTTGGGATACTTGTAAGTCGCTTTGGTTAAAAGCATCTGCTAAATGACCAAATGTAATAGGGACTTCCCCAAAATTTTTACAAATAGTTTAACGGATGCTGAAACCCTGTACAAAAGAAAGTGTGGTTACATACTTTAGAACATATTAATGCCGTTAAAATAATCATCGCGTGCTGGCTGAGATGCTGGTCAGGTGGTAGGTGGGCTGGAGGCGGGCCGGTGGCGCGCAGGGTCTATTTGAAGCCGCCGGACTGATGTATGTGTCGGTTTATTGCTCCCGGCTAAAATTAGCGCCGCAACCAGCAAATGAATGTTTACTGGTTTATTTTGAAGAATACAAGCCCAGGCTTGGCATGCGCTGCAGTCCGCATCGGGCCCTGAAACGTGCCCTCTGTGCCAGCGCTGGAACCTTCTGCGCAAACGCTCCTCGAGTCAACGGGTTCGAGCGCTCCGACCGCACCACCGTCCACATTCTGCGCTTAAATACTCCCGTCGTATCATTCATCTTAATTTTTAATTCCTTCCTTCGACCAACATGCTATCACCCCTTTCCATCCGTTCCAGCTCCTCCTGGCAGGGCTTTCCTCCGCATTTTGGAGGCCCGCCGCACATCCGTGTGCAGACCGGCTGAAAGACGGACGCTCTTTGTTCCGCTTTTTGCTGTAACGTTTTTATGAATGGGTTTCACGCAGTAGGGTCTCTTTTTAAGTGTTTAAAAAGTGCACCGTTCTCCTTTTTTTGGCGCCGGCGTGCTGAGTTTCTGCCTTTTCACTGCTCGCTGTGTGTATTCTGCAGAGTCTGCATTTCGTGATCCAGCTGCGATCTTGATGCCAGTGAAATTTTAATCTCTGTTGAATCACCGTGATTTAACTGGCAGCGTGACGGTGATCTTGTGCGAGCGGCTGACGTGTGGCTCCCCGTTTCTCTCCTCACCGGAAAAAAAGCTTCTGAAAAATGTAAATAGAGTTAATGGGGCGTAAAACGCCGACTGAGGACTCGTCGTTCAGCCGGGGATTATTCAGTGACCGTTTGGGAAACCGCAGAAACGGGTTTGGATGGACGGAGAGGAGGAAGATTTTTTTTATTTTTTATTTTTTCCCTGGAAAGCACGTCGGCTTTCTTTCCTGAAAATGGAGTGAAGCTGGACGTGCCTCATGAAGTATTAACGTTCATCCACCCACGAACATCTACAGACAGCATTAAACCACAGACTGCGGGGTCTCCTCCGGGTGTAATGCACCTCCTTTTACCTTACAAACCGCAAAAATATCAAATCCCTGTTCTAATCTGCTCACTTCCTGTTCCCCTGCACCATCCAACCCAAACTGTTTGACCCGCAGTCTATTCTTAAATTTTTGGTCCATTATTATTATTATTTTTTTTTTTACAAAAAGACCCAAAAGGCAAAGTTATGGTGTCAGAAAGGGTCCAAAAGCTTTGAGAAACTTATTTCGGAAGCAGTTGTCTTCGTTGCACATTTTTTCGCTTGTGCATCTCATTTTTTCGCCTGCACTTTTCTCTATTGCGGAGTGGTGGGCAGCGTTTCATACGGCGCCCACGGAGCATTTTGGGGTTAGGTGCCTTGCTCAAGGGCACTTCAGCCGTAGTACTTGGCCAAACCAGTGACATTCAGGGTGCAAGGCTGGTTCCTTAATCACAAGCCTTCAACTGCCCTAAAAAAGAGAGATGGGGGGAGGGGGGTGATTGGTATGTTCCTATTGGACAGGGGTTTTTGAAGGTGTTCTGATGTGAATTTTATCTATATTGATAAGAGTCTGAGATCGCAGGCAGAAGCCCAGACCCAACAAGCTGGAAGGTTTTTATTTAAGAATTTGGATGGGTATGGGGAACCCATGGAATAAAGGAATAAGCGGCAGATAAAGAATGGATGAATGATTTTTGTTTTATAGCTTTAAGCGCACATGGAGAACGCTGCTACACTCCTCACATTGCTGCAGAGCTAACGTCTGAGCTCCACCAGGTCCCAGAGATCACAACGTTTCTGTTTGATGTGTTGAACAGGTGTTTAATCCCTATTGTCTTTCATTTTTTGTGTTGTATCGGATCATCACTTTGTGATGTTTTGATTTATACCAGCGCGCTTAGTCACTTTTTATCCAATAATGAGGTTGTGGTTGATGAGGGTTAGTGACCTGCGTTCCCTCGCCTGCCTGCTGTGTACTTAACGAGAATCGCGGCTGGTTAGGACGTCCTGACCTCGCTTGGCTCAGAGCACAGATACTGCTGCTTTCTGATGTTCTGATCTCTCCTCAGTGGGACTGCTGATCTCACTCTCATGCTGGTCTCTCGAATGCTTATCTCTCTTCATTGAGACTGATGGTCTCTCTCTCGCTCATGCTGGTCTCTTGAGTGCTGATCTCTCTTCATTGAGACTGATGGTCTCTTTCATGCTGAGTGCTAATCAGGCAGACTGCTGGTCTCTCGGGTGCTGATCTCTTCTCAGTGAGACTGTTGAGCTTGCTTGTGCTGGTCTCCTCACAGAGACTGCTGGTCTTTCTCATTCTGGTCTCTTCTCAGTGAGACTGTTGGTCTCTAATGCTGATCTCTTTTCAGTGTGACTGCTGATCTCTCTCATGCTGGTCCCTCGAATACTGATTTCTCCTCATTGAGACTGCTGATCTCTTCTTGGTAACACTGTTGGTCTCTCTTGTGCTGATCTCTCCTCATTGAGACTGCTGGCTTCTCTCATGCTGAGTGCTAATCAGGAAGACAGCTGATCTCTCCTCAGTAAGACTGTCGATCTTGCTTGTACTGATCTCTCCTCAGTGAGACTACAGACCTCTCGCTCTCATGCTGGTCTCTCTTCACTGAGACAGCTGGTCTTCCTCATTGTTTATTTCTATCCATTGAGACTGATGGTCTCTCTTGGGCTGATCTCTCCGCAGTGAGACGTGCTGATTGCTGCGATGCTCGGGTGTCAGCTGAGAGGACGAGTGATCACAGTGCAGCAGATTCTGAATGTCTGTATCTCCCATCTCCTCGGGTTCTTTGCCTCGTCAGCGTAAATCCAAACCCATCTCTCCGTGCGTGCTGCCGGGTCTGCAGCCCCCTCACTCCCAGTTACAGCACTTCAAACAAGAGGGTCTTTGTGGAGCGAGCACAGCGCCCCTGTACTTTCAGTCAGTCTCAGTGAAGCCGTTACCGCTGCTGACGTCTGTACGCGGGTGTGCATTACCACGCCGACGTGCCGGGTGGCGTACGCCTCTGCAGGAGGAACTGGGTGGAGGCACCAACACCTAAACACCGACACTCCACCCTGCGTTTCCTACGGCCGGCAACCACAGGCCGCCATTCAGTTGGTGTGAAGTCGTGATGGACGTCAAAGTTTGTCATTGTGATTCAGAAATTCTTTAAAAATAAGTGAAGCCCCTCCCACATCTTATTTCATGGAACGTTTCCATCTCGGAACCCTGATCCCTCAGATTAAAGCTATCCTGGCTTTAAGTTACCGTAGTTACCACCCGAGCGCCTTGAGGCTGGCAGGAGGCCTTGCTATACCTCTATGTCCCTGTTCTCATCTGGGTTTGATTAATTATGCCTCGTATCCTTTTGCTTTGTTTACTCTAAACTGATTTGCATTTGGGGCATGAGCTTGCCCTGAGTTTACCACCAGCTCCCGAGACCAACACCAGCTCACGGTTCGACGAATGAATACATGTTCTTATTTGTTTTTATAGAGAGTCAGTTATTACGAAACCATTTTCATTTATTAAAATCGTTTTGTGCGAAAGGACGGCGGCGCAGCACGTCGATGTGGCAGCAATGGCTTGATTTTTTTTAAATATTTTTTTCTGTTTTTTAAAATAAAACGACTAACCAGGGCAAAATAAGCACCAAAAAAACAATTTATTAAGGAATAATTTAATTTTTACAAAGAGAGCTACAGGACGGCTGCTTTGCGGTGGGCCTGTCTGTATTTACAATAGATGAACGTATTAAACCCGACTTACGGAACTAAAGACAAAGTCAAGCCTTGACATGTCCATGAAGGTGGGTGTCTGTCTGAATGTGAAAGACTCGGCTTTGTTTCCGAGGTCAAGCAGCGGGGCCGCGGTGCGAATGAGGTGGGTGGACGTTTGGTATGACATAGGTCTCCCTCGTAACTCCTGTGTTAGTTTATAGACAACGGAAGCCCCTCGCACACACTTTAAAACGTCTTTAAAATGCCTTTAATTCATGAAAGCTGGACCGTCTCCGCTCCGGTTATCCAGCTCTTTCTGTTGAAGCTCCTGTTCTTCCCTCGAACCCGTGCTGCTTCACTGCTGCTTTTTTTAGCACCTTATTGAAAGAGGTCAAGAAGGTCATGTCAGTATAGTCAGCACGCTGCCCTCGCTTTTTACTGCACTTCCTATGTTTGATCAGCCCCCCCCCCTCCCCCCGTTTTGACAGGAAGTCCATTAGTGTTCCTTTTGAACTCTGCTTTCATCAGACTTGTAACTAATAAACTTTGATTTAGTTTCCTTTCTGCCCTGTTGAACAGATTTCACCTTTTGGTTCCCTTTTTTTGTTTGTTTGACCATTGAAGCTTCCAACGCCTGATTTAAATGGGGTTTGGGGGAGAATGTTGGACATTTTTATCTCTGAACAAACTAAACAGATTTGGTTTCATCACCAGTTATCACTACCCCCCCCCCCCCATCAATACATATATAATAAAGCAATAAAGTTCGAGAGGGTGGCTTTTTCTCTACATCTATAAAAGACCCTCACTTACTGACTCCTCACCAATTCTCCCACTTCCCAAGTACCCACAAGGCTGAAACTCCACTCCATCATTTATCGCGCTCTTGATTGGGCGTTCGCCATCATCTCCAACACCTCGGATGGATTGGCGCTTGGCAAGTACCTCCAAAGCTAAAATTAGGGTTCGGGTGAACAGAATTTCTGCATTTCCTCTCAAACAGGTTGTTCCGGGTTTTAAATCTGATTGGCTGAGCCGTGTCTAAGTTGACACTTCAGCATCGTGATTTCCCATCATGTGCTTGGAAAAATTAATGGTTTCGTTCGTTCGCTATCGCCATCGAAAACCTCGGATGGATTGGCGCTTGGCGAGTACCTACGAAGCTGAAACTCGGCTCAGTCATTCATTATCGTGTCCTTGGAAAACCTAATGAGAAATTCCTGTAAGAAAGCAAGCGCATGGACGCCATAGTCACAACTCCCACTATATTCATTCCACAGATTTTTAATCGCCCCAAACCTCACTCTATAATAATACGTTCATTTTAAAAATATAAATCCAACTGCCTTTTAACTTTCACTTTATTAGGTTCTCCACATGAAAAAATCACAGGAAAGAGGTGTTATTCACAATAATCCACAACCTCGAGGGTCTTATTGCGTCTTTATAACTCACTATAATAAAAGAAAAGGGTTTGGTTTATATAGAAGTTTATTGAAAGCAAGATTATAAAACTTCTTCTCTTACACGACGTAATCTGGTCCGGTTTTTAAAGTGAACGCTGAATGCTGAGTAACAACTTTCTTTTTTCTCAAACAAATACTGCCATTTAGTGTCCCAATTACAGAATGCAGTTTACACAAAACATCAAACCTAACGTATTGTATATCACACTTTGATACGTATGCGATGCGCTCCGAGGTGTCGGCCAATCAGATTTGAGGAGTGGAACGACCTGCTCTATAACACTATTCTGCATTGTTTAAATAAGGAGACCAACTCCAAGCTCTCAATATGAAAGTCCCTTTCGGTCTCTTTATTAAAGTCATACTTGAAAATGTACCAGCATTGAAATCAAAAACGAGGAAACAGGACATTCCTCACGACGTGGTCAAAATTTAAAAACAACAATAACAAGGGAGCAGCACATCCAGTACCCAAAGCTTTATTTTTATTAGTCCTGTGTCCCTGAACGCACGATTTCTCTTTGCTGTCAGTCCAAAAACAACAGCCAGGAGGAACGAGATGATGAAAATACACCCTGACCCCAAAAACAGTCACATCTGCCTTTGCATGTCCACCGCGGTTTTCACCATTTTTAGTCTCTGACACACCGAGAGTGATGAGCGCGGTGAGGCATCTTCAGTTACAGAGCTACAGGCTATAACCAACACACACACACACACACACACACACACACAGTTCCTGTCATTAGAATGTTAATGTGTAAACAGAGGGAGCCTGATGTGGCCATGTTAAAATACAGATGTGCATTCTGATGGCAGCTGGCTCACTTAACACGTCAACACACGTACACCAACATGCAGCCCATAATAGTACGGCGAAACCTGCACAGCACGCCTAAAGTTCTCGCCCTGCCTCAGTTTTCCCATGCTGTTACTATTCCTGTTTACAGAGTGGGAGAGGAGGTGGGATTATTGGGAATAAGTCACAGGAAAGGGGTGTGGTTAGGCCCGACGCGTAGTGGAGTGCAGTTACACCTCTTTCCTGGGATTTATCCACAATAATACACAAGCTCGAGTGTCTTATTGCTTTTAGAAAATGTTACAAACACACTATAATTAAAAAAAACAAGGTTTAATTCATAAATGCGTTTGTTGAAAACAGAATCGTTTATAATCTGCTCTTTCGTGACGTTGCGTAGTCTGGTTTTTAAAGTGAACGCTGATTGTTGAGTAACAGGTTTCTGGTTTCTTTAACAATCTATGACTGCCAGCTTGTGGCCAAATTGCAGAACGTAGTTTATAAAAAACATCGGAAAAATAATCTGTTGTGTATCACGCATTTATACGAATGGGAGGCACGCCGAGGTGTGTGTTAATAATGTCACGGCTGGAAAAACGGATTTAAGGAGCGGTTTCATCACTGGTGGGTTTCTCACTAGGGGGACAGTGAAATTCAGAGCATTTGGCTCTCTGTTGGAAGCTAAAATGATTAAAAAAAAAAACCTCACACAGAAACAGATGGAACTACAGAGACTGAGCGCATGCGTTAAACGCCTTCAGAAGTTGCACTCTAATCTGATTGGGCAGTGCCTCACATCCGACTAGAATCAGTAGCGCTGTGAAGTGAAGCTTAAAGAAGCTCTAAGCTGAGAAGGTCAGCGAGGCCGCGGTGCGGGTGCCAGCGCTCGTCTCACTGACACAAAAGGTGGTGCCAAGGTGCTGCCAAGTCCGCAGTACTGCCAAACCAGAGTTCTCTGCAGCTCGGGAGCCGCTCTGGAAATCTGCTGAAGGAAGCATCGAAAGGACGGCCGGCACACGGACGCACAGAACCTTATAAAATAATTATAATCTGAAATATAAATATACTGATAAAACTGGCATCTTAAATCTGATTGGCTGAGTCGTTTGTCTAGCCGGGATATTATTGACAATAACACACACCTCTAAGCTGTAAACAAAAAGAAAAAGGGCAATCTAGCCGAAGGTTGTGGGTTCATTGCTCAGGTACACTGAATTGGATCCTTGAGCAGGAACCTAAAGGTGGCGAATGATGTCACAGCTTATAAAGGGCCACACCGCATTGGGCGGAGCAGCGTCAGATTAGGATCGCTGATCTACGTGGCACAGCGTCTGCATACTGTAATTTGGCCAATAGATGGCAGTATTTAATTGGGAAACCGTAAACCTGTTACTCAGCAATCAGGGTTCGTTTTAAAAACCAGACTGGATTGCGGCGCCACATTTATTAACGGTTTTAAATGCATTTGTGTTTTTTATTATCGTGAGTTTGTAAGCGTTTTATGAAAGAGGTAAGACACTCGGAAATTGTGGATTATTGTGAATAAATCACAGGACAGAGGTGACACGTCAGGGCTAATAACACAGTGCCCCGCCCCCTCGTACCTTATAGCTTCATTTCGTTTTGGAACAAATGTATAGTGTTCCAAATCTATAAACCTCATTTTATAGCTCTGGTTCTCCATCAGGGGGGGGGGGGTGCGTGGATCAGCTTTAAATTGTCTTGACAGTGACATTTTAAAAATGACTTTTACTTTGGATTGATTTAACCTTTAAGTTAATTCCGCACCGTGCGGCTGGATAACATTAAACTGCCTATCGATCCGTAATCAATACCAAAGTCCTCAGATTCCGAACAGCCGTAAGGAGAAGGCGTACGTGGGAGGATGCTGGGTGAAGCGGTGAGCGCGAGCACAGAGCACTGAATGTTCTGCGGATGCACTCTGTAGATCCGGCGGTGTGACGACATCGTCCCGATCCAAAAACAACGCAGGTCGCGCAGTCAATCCGAGCGCGGCGGTTCAAAGCCCTCGTCAGATTAGTCTCCTCCTGAGCTCAAGTAATTACAGTGTGCAGCGAGACGCCGAGCGGCGGCATTCGATTAGGAGGAACAGTCAGCCGTGCACCTCAGGCTTTTATTGAAAATGAAGGCCACGTTCTCTCTGTACCAATCACGAGATAAACAGATTCAGATTTCCTTCAGAGGCCGCTTGGCACACGCTCAGGGCTTCCTCAGGACCTACAAACCAAGTCAAGATGCACAAAATGGCTAAAAGTATGCGGACGATATCCTAAAGTCACTGTTAAGAGTTCCACACAAAGAGAAGGTTCTATAAACTCCACTTTCTGTTCTTCTGGGTTTTATCAGAGGAACTTCTACCTGTAACTCTATTAGAGGTCTCATACTTCTGACCTTATGGCGCCTCACTGATGCACATGAGATACAGTGCTGGTTTGTTATGGTTTATAAGCTTTCAGCATTAGGTTCAGCCCTCAGCTGATCTCAGAGCAGGTGTTAATGGTAGCTGTAGTTGAGTTCAGAGTTCTTCGGCTGCCCTTTAAAACCGGATTAAGCCTCCGCTAATCTCTTTTCCTAGCTTGGAGCATTTCCAGGCAAGGTGACACCCGTCAGCTTCTTCTAAAGAACAAGACGTTTAAAAAGGTGCAGCCTGAAGGTCCACAGTGTTCCATTATCTGGATCCAAATTGCAACATGGCTGCAAATCTTTAAGCCTCCTCACTTCTGATACAATGAAACACAGACGGGCACCGATGTTCTGTGACACTCTCCAGCGGCCAGGGCTGCTTTAATAATACTTACAGTAACTAATAATCATAAAGGAATCTGTATGTTCACGTAAACCAAACGCATTCATGGACTTCCAACGTCACCGAAACAAACTGTGATCCAGAGACAATAAGTCTCAATCATGAGGCCACGCGAGGTCGGGGGTGTTAAACATTTTAAAGGAGGGTGCATTTAGGACGTTGCACCTCTGTTGCATCATTAGATTGACTCGTGCATAAATTAAATCCCCTAAACGCAACGTGAGATGTGAGAAGAAACCAATCCATAGCAAGCGAAGAATATCAACAATCTATAGCGGTTTTTAAAATACGGCTTTAAGAAATGATGGTCCAAGGTTCGGGGGGGGGGGGGGGGGGGGGGGTGGTTTCTCACCAAGGCATTCTTAAACCTGGGAATGCCGGGCTAGGCTTTAATACTCCCTGCAAGTCTGAAGATAAATGACCTAAAATGTGAATCATTTGGTGGAAAACAATATAAAGGTTTGTAACTGCAGTCAACTTTTAAGAGAAAGGGGGTGTGGCTTAAAAAAAGGACTAGGTGTTTTGTCTGTCAGTGAGATGGCACATCTGTGAGACGTTGGGCATGTCATAAAGACGAGCGTCTCTGTGGGGGGAGGGTGTACTCGGGTGTGCCACACCGCCGAGCTTTGAGCGTTTCTCCATCTGCAGAACATCTGCTCACATTCATCCTCATTTCCTCTTCTTTATTTCCTCACTTACAACTTTCAGTCTGTCTTCACCTCTTTAACCTCCTGCTTCTCAGGACTGATGTTCCATGAGAGGGCCAGCTTTAGGATCGACATCCCGATTCAGATCAGTGTTCGGTGTGAGGGTGTATACAAACACAAAAATCTGATTGGCTGAGCCATTTGTCCAGCCGTGAAATTACTGACAATAATGCACTTCTGAGCATTTCACATTCGCTTCAAATTCCTGAAACTGTGCTCTTTAATGTGACTCCTAGACGGCAGTGTTTGATTGTTAATGAAACCGGAAAACTGTTACTCAGCATTCAGCGTTCACTTTAAAGACCGGATTAGATCACGTCACGGAAGAGCAGATTATTAACGATCTTGCTTTCAATTAACACATTCATCAAACTTTGTTTTTCATTATATAACCTGTGGTCCCGTTTGGGAACAAACTTCAAAAAGTTGGCTTGGTAAGGATACAACTGCCTATAAAAAGCAAAAAGCAGAAGTGTAATGTTTGAAATTCGAAACATTTTCAATGAATACCTGACGAGAAACTGCAGGACGAGAAACTGCTGAAAAATTTATGCCAGAATAAAAAAATAATTTTTCAGGGAAGGATACATGTGGCTTAAAAAAAAAAACAACCCCAAAAGAAACGAAGAGGTGTGAAAATGTTTAAAAATTTAAAAATAAAGTTGATTTAAAAAAAAAAAAAAAAAGAAAGAAAAAAGTTTTTAAAAAGGGGGCGTGGCACGAGGGGGGGTTCCCCATGCCCATCCAGGGGAGAACGTCTCGGGCGCTGGGCAGATACACCCAGGACAGGGCGCCAATCCATCACTGGGTACACACATTCATTCACACAGTCACACACACATACACACACTATACAGGGCAATTTAGAGCATTCAATTCACCTTTATGTTTTTGGAATGTGGGAGGAAACCAAAAACCCGCAGGAAACCCATGCAGACACGGGGAGAACATATAAACTCCACCCAGACTGGGATTCGAACCTGGAATCCCCAGCGCTGAGAGGCGAATGTGCTAACCACTAAGCGCCATGTCACCCATACTGTACACTTGATTAAATCAGTTAAGAATTTGCAAAAAATGTTTTTTTTTTGCATGATTTTAATTTCACTTTTTAGAATCAGAGCCAGTTGTTCATCAGCGATACAGGATGCTGCAGACAGAATGATGGTTGGGCGACGGCATGGGGTTAGTGGACTGATCTCAGGCCAGTTGAACTGCTGTGTCAGCGTACAGATTTTTGTGATGTTTTAGCCAAACAGGTTCATTGCTCACCTTCCCACGGCTGCTCGCTCCCTTTGCTCCTTTTCCTTGTTCAGATCCTCCTTACTCCTAGTTATCCTGGTCTCCCAAAGAGCCTTGATGGAGTTCACCGTCCCAAAGCATACTGTCACCCCGGACATTATCCCCCTCCCCTCACTTTCCCGTCCCAAACGTCCAGCTGACTGAAACTTCACAGGGCAGCAGGAGAACCAGCGACTGGCACGTCGAACACGTCTTACTGGAATGTCTCAGTGTCTGGACACAACATCCCAGACACTGGTGCCACATCAGTGTGGTGAGCGGAACGGTAACATCAGACCTCAGAACGGGGTTCGGCTATGCTTCATTCTCCTGAACGGGTCGTTGGTGTCGCCTCACTGAAAGAACAACTCGGAGGCTAAATATAGAGGCAGTACCAGAAACAGCAGCAGGGTCACATGGTTAAGCTAAGCTGCCAAAAAGCTAAAGCATGAAGACTGTATTTATTGATATACCCTGCCAAAGAGCACACAGACCCCCAAATAATACATTGTGCTTTTGTGAATATACATCATCATCCGATATAAACGACACACACACACACACACACACACACACAGCGTTTATTAGACATTTTGTAATCCGTCTGTTTCTCAACACTCCATTAGTCCCCTTTAATATGTTCTCTGGTGATCAGCACAATGAACCGTGTCATTAGGATGGTGGATGATTCTCAGTACTACAGTCACACTGCCGTACTTCTGAATTCTCCTGAACGGCACGTGAATTCATGAGTACGGCGATTGAGTACTGAGAGTTGTTGGTGTCTCCTCACTGAGAAAACAACTTGGAGGCTAAATATAGAGGCAGCACCAGAAACAGCAACAGGGTCACATGGTTAAGCTGCCATACCCCACCTCCATATCACATGTACACACAAGGTTATCTACAGCAGAATAAATCAAATACTTATTCTCACCAACTTTTATAAAATTGTTCACATCAAGTCTTAGACTAAAGATCAAGTGGTGAAAGAAGGACAGAAGGCAGTATGGCTTTGTCCTGAACCCCACCTGATGCTCGTGGTTCTCACTTAAGCAGTAAGGTGCGAGAGGACATCAGTGATAGGAGTCCACATACCTCATGGGTGGGTGAGGGTGGGGTTCTCTGAGGGCAGAGAAAGTGCCATGAACCTCCAATCTGCTTAAGTTAAGCGGCAGCCACACCAGTGTCTGATGGTATGCAGTGGAGGAATTAGGAATTATTAGATCACCCACTGATTTTGAAAGTTTGTACTCTGACAAATAATTAAATTAAATGATTTTTATGGTAGCTTCAGTTTACCAGTGAGAGATGGAATGTCAAAATCAAATTTTTGATTAAAATTAAATAATTTGCATTTTATTGAGGGAAGTATATGGTCCTCTAAAAACCATGACTAATGTTGGACCACTAAGACACCCTAATCTCAGTAAAGTTCTTACCTGCATGAGAGACACCGGTCCCAAATTGTCACCTGTATAAAAGGACACCTGCCCACAGACTCAGTTTCACTCAAACATCTCCACCATGGGCAAGTCTAAACAGCTGGCTGAAGAGGTCAATGACAAAATACACATTGACCTACACAAGGCTGGAATGGGTTATAAAACCATAAGGAAAATGCTGGATGAGAAGGTGACAACTGTTGGTGCAATAATTCGGAGGTGAAAGAAGTACAACATGACTTGTCAATTGACCTGGAGCTTCCTGCAAGATTTCACCTTGTGGAGTCTCATTGATCATGAGAAAGGTTCAAAATTATCCAATAACTACACGGGAGGAGCTACTAAATGATCTCTTGACCACGGTCTCTAAAAAACATTGCTAATACACGGAGGTGTAATGGTTTAAAATCGTTCAGTGCGCACAAGGTTCCTCTGCTCAAGAAGGCTCGCCTGCCTCAAGTTTGCCAATGACCATTGAGAGATTGGGAGATGGTGCTGTGGTCAGATGAGACCAAAATTGAGCTTTTTGGCCTCAACTCAACTCGACGTTTTTGGAAGAAGAAAAATACAGAATATGACCCTAAGACAACTGTCCCCACCATCAAGCATGGTGGTGGAAGTATTATGTTTTGGGGTGGTTTTCTTCTAAGGGCACAGACCAACTTTACTGCATTGACGGGAACAGCACTATGTATTGCAAAATCCTGGATGACAACCTCCTTGCCTCCACCAAGGCACTGAAAATGGGTTGTGGATGGATCTTAAAGCACGACAACGACCTAAACAACCAAGGAAACAAGAGTGGCTCCATAAGAAGCATCAAGGCCATGGAGTGGCCTAGCCAGTCCTCTGACCTCAATCCCATAGAACATCTATGGGAGAGCTAAAGCTTCCACAGTGTTCCAAATGCATGACTAAAAACCTTAAGGATTTGGAGACTACAGAGAGAACTGCAAACCTTTTAAACAACTACAAGAAACGTCTGACTGCTGTGCTCACCAACAAGGGTTTTGTCCTTAAATGATGTTTTACTAGGGGGTCAAATACTTATTTCCCCCACTGTAGTTTTGTTATTTATCGTTTCTAATAACCCTAATGCCCTATAATGATCAGGCTACTGAACCAGGTGGTGGTGTGCAGGTGCAACATGTTCTCCAGGCATGGGGTCTGTTTGTAAATCCCATCGCACATCCTCACATGTTCACGTTGGTGGTACCCTGTCCTGTAGGCGCAAAGTGGCAGCAAACACATGCCGGCATGTGCAAACTTCAGACAAATGATAGAAAATATACCATATCTGAGAATCCATGACCTTCATGCTGTGACATCAAGAGTGCTAAACCATGTACCCTTTACCCCTTGAAAAGGAAGTAAGTGCATGTTGACTCAGTCCTGAGTGTCATCCTCTACTATGGTCACGGGGGGTGTCTCCCATGCCCATCCTGGGGAGAATGTTTCGGGCACTGGCCAGATACACCCAGGGCGCCAATCTATCGCTGGGCACAGATACACTATACTGGGCAATTTCAAGCAGTCAGTTCACCTTAAATCCATGTTTTTGGACTGTGGAAGAAAAAACCAGAGAACTGATGCAGTGGTAGAAAGCATGCCGCCACTGGACGCTAGAGCAGAGGGAAAGAGTGACGAATCGCACTTCTCCATCTGGCAATCTAACGGACAAGTCTGGGTTTGGAGGGGAACACTGTTTAACTGCATTGTGCAAAGTGTAAAGTTTGGTGAAGGGGGGATTATGGTGTGGGGTTGTATTTCAGAAGCTGGACTTGGCCCCTTAGTTCCAGTGAAAAGACCTCTGAATGCTTCTGCATACATTTTGGACAATTCTATGCTCCCAACTTTGTGGGAACAGTTTGGAGCTGTCCACTTCCTCTTTCAACATAACTGTGCACAAAGCAAGGTCCATAAAGATGTGGAGGACACGGTCTGGTGTGGATGAACTTGACTGGCCTGCACAGAACCCTGACCGTAACTCCATAGAAAATCTTTGGGATGAATTAGAGCGGAGACTGAGAGCCAGGCCTTCTCGTCCAACATTAGTGTGTGACCTCACAAATGCACTTTTAGAAGAACGGTCCAAAATTCCCATAAACGCACTCCTAAACTTTGTGGACAGCCTTGCCAGAAGAGTTGAAGCCATTCTGGCTGTAGAGGATGGACCAATATCATAGTGACCCCTATGGATTAGGAATTGGATATTACCATCAAGGCAGGTGAGCTAATACTTTTGGCAATATAGTGTATTAATAAACAGAACAATCAGCATGGTACAGTGGTTATCACCAAACACCAATTCTGCCTCTCAGTGCTGGGGATCCAGGTCCGGATCCCAATCTAGGTGGAGTTTGCATGTTCTCCCCATAGGTTTCCTCTCACAGTCCAAAAACATGGACTGAAGGTGAATTGGCTGCTCTAACTCACCCCTTCATAGTGTATATGAGGGAGAGTGTGCCCAGTAATGGATTGACACCCTGTATTGGGTGTATTTGCCCAGTGCACGAGAGGTTCTCCTCTGGATCGCATGGGGACATATTTATTAAGTAATTAATGTTTTTTCTTCATACATGCTCCTTCAAAATCCTTGTTGGTGCAGTTGGCTACCTACTGAGCACTTAAAATTATTCAGCCAGTCATGTCGCAGCATTGTAGTGTACTAACTCAACCAATCGCATGTCAGAATGTGGAAAATGTGACCTTCTCCGGTTATTCTGACAGTGGTGTGGTTGTTGGCACCAGGTAGGTACGATCTAATTCTATGGAAAACTCTCAATCATCTTGATCATCCCTCTTTTTTTTAACCCCAAACAAAATTCAGAGGCGGATTTAGTTGCCATGAAGACTGTGTTTATCGATAAAACCCTGCCCAAAAAAATAAAAACAGACCCACATCATCCGATATAAACGGCACGCACACACACACACAGTGGAGTGACATTTTACAACGTCCCCATCACCATGCTACATCCCATAATATGTGCAGGGAGGATGTGGAGCTACACGTTCAGGACATTGGTCTCAGACATATTGTGCGTTTATTAGACATTCTGTAGTCCATCTGTTTGTCTACACTCCATTAATCTCCTTTGATATGTTCTCTGGTAATCAGGACCATGGACAGAGCAGGCGTCAGTAGGGTGGTGGATGGGTAGGAGAATGTTTGTTGTGCTGCTGGAGTTTAAAGCTTTAGAGTCAACGTGGTGATGGAGTGCACCAGGACTCCAACCTTGAGGCCCCCCCTCGGACTGGTGTGACGTGAACTCAGAAGAACGAGATTTCAGTCGAGTTTGTAATAGATGGAGGGCTGAGCGAGGACCTGTGAAGTCATAAAATGGAACCGTTTTCTCATCACGGGAAGCTCTTGATGGTTCAGAATGTTCACCAGTCCAGGTACAGGAGTCATGAGATGAGATCAAGCACATTTAACCTTTACCTGCAACCCGAGGGCAACAAGCTCCCAACGTAACACTAATTGGTTCCCATTGCTTTTGATGAGGGCAGCTGGTGAGGTGGAGGGGGGGTGAAGTCAGCAGTGGTGCAACGCTTAACGGATTCCAAACAGAACGTCCTGCGCGCATGTCCGTACCGGGGTGGGGTGGGGTGCTCCTATTTCAGATCCAGCAGCATGGAGCCTGGCTTCTCCAGATAGGACCGCCACAGGTTGGAGAAGCGACTCATGGTGGCGCCGTCGATGATCCTGTGATCTGCCGACCAGCTCACGTTCATGACGTGTGCCTTCACCACCTCATATTTGGCGTTGAATCGAGGTAGAACCTGTCAAAAACGAGATCAACCGTAACTGTTTAAATGTCAGTACAAAAATACGACCTACACATCATTCAGAGAAATAACAAGGACATAATCAGGAAATAATCAGGCAACAAGGCAAGGAAAAAGGAAGGCGATAGAGAGGAAATAAAGAGGATGTAATGAGGACATAAAGAGGACAACGACAGAAAATAATGAGCCAATAAATAAGACATGAAGGGGACACTATGAGGACAAAGGGGATATAATGAGAAAATAAAAAAGATGACAGCACAATGAGCAAATTGTGTTCTCATTTTGCCCCCCCCCCCCTTTCTTTTATGTATACGGACCTGAATCTTTCCCAGCGCACCGATGGCGACCTCTGGAGGCAGGATGACAGGTTTTGCGTAGGTTCCTCCGATCTGCGCAATAAGAGAACGACTTAAAAATCAGAATTAACAAACAAGTGACAGATGAAACCAGCGGCCCTCAGACTCACAGAGCCGATATTGGAGAGGGTGAAGGTTCCCCCGGTGAGGTCGGTGGTACCAAGCTGCCCTGCTGCTCCCAGCGTCTGCAGCCGATTTAGCTCGCTGGCGATCTCCAACACGCTCAGTACCTGGACGTTCTTTACGTTGGGCACCAGCAGGCCTTGTGAGGTGTCCATGGCCAGGCCAATGTTATGAGCCGCCTTAAGGAAAAACATCATAATCAGTGTTTGAATGAACAACTCAAAGTCGGACGTTGCTTTTTAGCCATGCCCTAAAAAGCCAAGCCAAACACAAATGGACAGAAATTATGGCACCCTTAACTTTATATTTCGTTGCACAACCTTTTGAGGCGATCGCTGCAATCCAACCGTAACCGTCAGTGAGACTTCCGCACCTCTCAGCGGGTATTCTGACGCACTCCTCATGCGCAAACAGCTCCAGTTATCTCAGGTTCAAAGGGTGCCTTTTCCAGACGCCATGTTTCAGCTCCTTCAAAGAAACTCAATAGGATTTGGGGGAGGGCTCATAGAAGGGTGACTTCAGAATAATCCAACGTTTTCCTCTTAGCCATTCTTAGGGGTTTTTGGCTGTCATTTTGGATCATTATCCTGTTGCAGGACCCATGAGACAATGAGCAGCACATTTCTCTCTAGAATCCCTTAATAGTCTTGAGATTTCATTGTACCCTGCACAGATTCAAGATCCCATACCAGATGCAGCCCCGAAACACAAGATCGCCTCCTCAATGTCGCACAGTAGGGACAGATTTCTTCTTTTGATCTGCTTCATTTTTCCATCTGTAAACAAAGGACCTAATGTGCCTTGGCTAAAAGTAAAATTTATGTCTCATCCGTCCATAGGAAATTTTTGCAGGAGCTTTATGGCTCGTCAATATGTAGTTTGGCAAATTTTAGTCTTGATTTATTATCAGTCTCTTTGATCGGTCATCAATTTTCCTCCTGTGACCACGTCCAGGGAGGTCGGCTATAATCCCATGGATCTTACATTTCTGAAGAATATGAACAGCTGTAGTCTCAGGAGCATCAAGCTGCTTGGAGATGGTCTTATAACAGGGTTTTTTATTGGGTTGAGGACTGAGTTGGCCATAATGGAAAGCTTGATTTTGAGTCCAGTGACGACCCAGCTTCAGCTTTCGGGAAAAGGCCACCAGATTCTGATTGAAAATGCCTTGATATTTCAAAGAGTTCACTATCCCATGTATCCTTACAAGGTTCCCAGGTCCTTTGGAGGAGAAACAGGTCCACAGCATCACCGATCCTCCCCAATACTTAGCTATTGGCATGAGGTGTTTTTCTGCACACTTATCCCTGGTGTTACATCAAACCTACTTAGAGTGTCTGTTGCCAAAAAGCCCCATCTTGGTCTAATCAGACCAAAGCACATGGTCCCATTTAAAATTCCAGTAGTGCACATCATGCTGGCATGGAGATGGCACCTTATTGTTGTTTGTGAGACCTTGTAACCCAAACATGCTGCAGTGAAAACTAATCAATCATTCTTATTGATAACAAAACACTGTAACAGCACTCTGTAAACCTCACCTTGTAAGTGATGTGCTGACAGGCTTCATCCACCGAGGAGTTCAGGATTGGGAACTGCAGGAGTGCCAGAGAGGCTGCCTGGTTCCAGAAAACAAAGTCATTACACTAATTATATTACACTATTTACACCATTTTATTACACTAATTTAATTCAATTTTTGGCAGTTTTTGTCTTTTTTAATGCTTTTTTTAAGTTTACTTAAGGTTTTAATGCTACATACACACAGTGTTAAATGCGGTGTTTTATTGTGTGTCACGCAGAATATAATTAATGCCTCTTAAGAGGCAGCTTTGAGCATGTGCAGTTGAGTCTCTGAAAGTATTTAATAACAGCAGAAAAAGATGCTAGATTTATCGCTAGTTGTGGCAAATGGCAATCTAGTGGCCAAGTTAAATGGCCAACTTGATATAAGTGGCCAAATTCATTAAATGCACCAGGAAAAATAAAGTTTTGTATATCCATACTATCTGATGTGCCATCTCGTGCTACTCTGCGTACCGCACTATTATATATATATTTTTTTTAATAAAATGTGTTCTGTAATTTGGCAACTAAATATCAGTTGTTGCATCACATTCTTCATCCCCAGCTCCAGCTGTATTATGGGATACAAGCGCTAAGTAGCTCTGTAGTAAGTAGGTCGGATGGGAGGATCACTGACTGTTAGATGAATTATTATTATTATAGAGTGTAATTTTGAGCAGTTTTCAGTGTTTACAGTGAGTAAAATAAGTATTTAAACACCATGCGACTTTGCAAGTTCTCCCACTTCGAAATCATGGAAGGGTCTGAAATTTTCATCTTGGGTGCATATCCACTGTGACATGCACTGCAACCGTTTCCAACATTTAAATCCAGGTGCTATATTTGGTTCTCCATTTCAGAAGCGGCTTCTTTTGTGGTTCCTGGTTATGATCATGTGATCCTGAGTTCCTGGTGGTTTGCACTGCTGGCTTACTTTTAGTAGGCGCTCCTTCTGGCTGGGGAGCTGATAGTTCAGGAGTTTTACTCATGAATAATCAAAACCAGTAGGTCCGCAGTGCAACCCGCCAGGAACACGATCTAGACCATGATGATGAGGTCAGATATCAAAAATGGCTTTTCTTATAGTTCTTCTTCCATGTGAACTTAATGCTCTAAATTGCTCCATAAAGAGTGAAACCAAATGGGACCAAGAAGCAAATGCAGCTCCTGGTTTTACAGCAACACTGAAATTATAACCAGTGATCTAACAATGTAATTTAATCCATCTTTGAAAAAACAATGGTGGTTAGCATGTTCTCCTCTCAGCACTGGGGATTCCCAATCTGAGTGGAGTTTATATGTTCTCCCCCATCCATGTGGGTTTCCTCTGGGTTCTTCATTCCTTCCCACAGTGCAAAAACATGCTCTAAATTGTACCATTATTATTATTATATAGATTGGCACCCAATCCTGGGTGTCCAGCGTGAAAGACATTCTACCCTGGATGGGTATGGGGAACCCCCTGTGACCCTAGTAGAGGATTAAGCACAGAATACTGAATGAATAAATGAAAAAGCAATCAGTACATGGCAGTTGCTGCCCCCCCTACCCCCACCCTCAAGGAGGTTGAGTCTCCCACTGAGCCTTGGTCCTCTTAAGGTTTCGTCCTTAATTAAAAAAAAATAAAATAAAAAAAAAAAACCACACAATGACAGGGTATTTTTTTTTCCTTGCCACTGTCACGTCGGCATGCTCTGTGGGGGTTTAACACTGTAAAGCTGCTTTGTGACATCACACTATATAGATAAATTACTTCAACCCGAAATCCCAGAGTGGAGTTGTTAATGTTCTCCCCATGTCCACGTTGGTTTCCTCCCACAGTCCAAATACATGGATTCAAGGTAAATTGACTTTTCTACTGTAGATTATGGCTAGGAATTAAATAGAAACATTGATTGATTTGTTGGCGTTTGACCGATTTTCCGACCGAAGTTTTGCTGATATTTCTGTATTTAGCTGTTTGATCATTTATTTTATTGCGCAGACGTGCAGATAGTTGCACAAGATCTTAAGTCATTCTACAAATTTTTAGGCCATTCTCGTGTGGACTTTACCTGTTTGGTTTTTATCTATTTTGCTGTGGCACTTTGAGATTACTTTCAAATGGAATGTGCATTACACATAAAAAGTATTATTATTGTCATTTTTCCACCACAGGCGAGGTAGGTACCTTGATAAAGAAGGGCATGTAACTGAGCTTCACCCCTCGGGACTCCGCCACCTCTCTGAGCTCAGCGCGGAGACGCACCAGCTGCGTCAGGTCCACCTCGTCCTTATAGCCAAAATGTGGGATCTTCAGCGCTGCAGTCATCGTCTTCACCATGACCTTCTGAAAGACTGACAGATGAGATGTGGGGTCAGTAATCAGGGCTCTAACACCGCTGTGATTTTTCTTTAGTTGTCTATGGCGGACAACGTGATAAAGTCGACTACAGTGTCCACGTGCTTGCTTCCTAATGGGAATTTATCAGTAGGGTTTTCAAGGACACGATAAGGAATGACTGATCCAAGTTTTAGCTTCACAGGTACTCGCCAAGACCCCGAGCCATCCGAGATGTGGTATTGGATGGTGAACGACAATCGAACACAGGAACACGAGAACCTGTAGGTAGAGAATTGCGGTGCCAAGTTTTTGTAGGTGCTTGTAAGGGGTGTTTCTAAGTATAGAAGTCTGATGACTAAAAATCCCGATATACCCGAGAGTGCCACAAGATGTTGGATATAATCCTGAGATTTTAATCTATGATTATATGTATCTGTGATTGTATTTTATTAACACTCCAGGTGCATCATGGGATGCAGAGATGGAACTGGAACTGTGCCTTAAACAGGCAACAAAATACAAATTCATGTTTAGTTCAAATTCCATCCCGCCTCACATATCCAGAAGCCTAAGGCTGTTTTGCCATTTCGCCGACATCTTTAAATCACCTTTCAGTGGCTCTGTGAGGTCCTTGCCAGTGAATGCATGTCTGGGGGTGGGGCTGGGTGGAGCTGTGGATGGTTTGGATTTAGGTTTGGACGTTAGAGTGGTTGCTGATGACGGAGGGGGAGGCTGGATCTCATGGAAGGGACTCGGTGGGAGGATGGCACCCGTCTGCTTGGCTACGAAGTTGAGAATGTCCTCTTTTAGAATCCGTCCATCCCGCCCCGTGCCAACCACCTCGCTTAGTTTAATCTGGAACAAAAAAATGAACCAACAGGCACTTATTCTATAAGGTAGGCCCAGCAGGTAGCAGAGAGCAGTTACTCATCTTTTCCATGAATTATTCACGATAATGCACAACCTCAAGCATTTTATTGCTTTTTTATTTAATTCACAATGTCTTTATTGAAAGCAAAATCATTAATAATCTGCTCTGAATGCTGATCGGTTTCTCTTACAACTGAAAACCATATACTAAAGTGATGCACTTAAAGGTGTGTGTTATTGTCAGTGAGGTCACGGCTGGACAAACAGGTCAGCTGATCAGATTGAAGTAGCGGAACTATGAGTTTTATAACAATAAATTAAACAAAATCATTCATTTTCTACATTATAACCTCATAAATTGTAAATTTGGAGGTGGATCTTGCACTCACATTGTTTTCCATTGCTATGCGCCGTACTGCCGGCGTGGCCTGGGTCCTGTGCCCTTTGATTTCCTGGTGCGTGTGTTCCTCCTGAGACAGGGCGGGTGTTTCCATTACGTCCTCCTCTGGAGCGCCTTCTACAGGAGCCAACAGCGTCACAGTTAATAAATCTGTAACATTATTAATTCTACACAACCTGATTATTTTACCGTTAACGCCATCAGTCTCAATATCAACCAGTGGTTTGCCGACGAGGGCGATAGAGTCCACTTCGTAGTAAAGTCTGCGGATGACCCCGTCGTAGCGGCTGGTGATGGTAACGGACGCCTTGTCACTCTGCACTTCGCAGATGCTGTCGAACTGGGACACTCGGTCGCCTTCCTTTACATACCTGAGGCAGAAAGTAGACCGAAATAGTTACACACTGAGGCCAAATGCTGCCCTCTGCTAGCCAAGCATGGTATCTTCAACTCACCATTCTTTTACGGTCACCTCCATGATTCCTTCTCCAATATCAGAGAGTTTGAACTGCATAACCGGTGCCAAGGCAGCTACAACAAGTAGACAGGTTCCTTATTCTGATTGATTAATGTTTTATACATTCATTCAATAATCAGCATCTGGTATCTAAAGTGAATTAACACCATACGGTGCTACAGCAGTACGTACCCTCACGTCATAGTAAGTACATTATCCCGCTGTACGAATCCCTACTAGTGGAGAAACTGAAAATACTGAATATCCTTGCGATACCCCCTCCCTAAAATCTCAAAATCCAAGTGGTTCATGCTGTCTCTTTTCTCTCTCAGAAGATGGTCACATTTTCCTTCTACTTCCCTCTCTACCCTGCTTTGCTTCAGTGTCTCATCTCGTCTGCAGTGACTTTTAACTCTTTAGAATAAGAAAAGATAGAATTGATTAAATGGTCTCTAAACACTTCTTTTCATCAAGAAGCCAGGATTCCGGGGAGCCAGCATGGCTCTGACACGTGGTTGAAGTTTTTACCTGGTCTTTACCTAGAGGACATTGAACTACAGTAGGTATACTTCCTCTGTCGTTTCGTCATCCCCATGGGCTGCCCAATACGATAGATGAGATGGGCAGAGCCGTTGGCACTCTAACTCAGACTATTAATCATAACATGGAAACTATCTTGGAACAGCTCTGTGTTTTGTAAAGACTTAGAGACCAGAAATCAGAGGGGTTGGTGTTAAATTGTTGTAGCCTCTCACCTAAATAAAACCGAGTCATATAGTCTTTCGGCACGCCTAGTATTAGCATCGGCCTTCAGCGACGAGCTGCTGACAGAAACCTCACCCAGAAGAACTGTTGCTATGGAGTCCCAGCTATCTACCCTGTTTTCTTAAGGAAACTGCTGGATTGTTGCTTCCCCATTTCATTCTGGGACCTGAGAACACAGACTGTCCTCACCCCCTTCCCC
>JAOUQT010322257.1:0-14066 GCA_025769995.1 Xyliphius kryptos | reverse complement strand
GCCCCCCCCCCCCCCCCCCTCCTCTGTGATGTGAAAGTGTAAGTTTGCCTTTCTCACCCAGAGAGACTGTAAGAGACTTTGCCAATAGGAGACACTTCCTCTGTGCCACTCAGGTCTGGAATTTTAATAGTTTGGAGCTTCTTTTCTAGGGTAGCAATGCCAATCTTGCGACCTAAGATTAAAAGAAAATTGTCACAAACTGGATCATGCTCATGTAAAGACTTTGGGGTTAGAAATAAATTAAGTATTTTAGATGAATGGTTGGATAAAGAGAGCAATAGAGAGAGAGGTTGATGTTCTGTTTGTATAAAAATTTCATCATTTTATTATTTTGAGAAAGAATATTAAAAGAGCTGCTTAAATACATCCATCAACAGCTTTATTAGACACACCCCCTTGTTTCGCTTTATACTCATTGTCTACTTTGTGGGTGGGGGGAGCCGTGCTAGAGCTCTGCCTTGTACTTAGAGAAGATGTTTTTCCCACAAGCCCTATTTGAAATGGGCTATCTCTCCTCATTGAGGACGTGCTGAATGTGCTAAGGCAGCTGAGAAAGTATCCCACAGTGTAGTGTTAGGATGTTTACATGACATGGCACCGATGCTGCACGGCCGCTCAAAGAGGATGAGTCCCCCACTGAGGTTTCTACCTAAAAATCAACATAACAGGTAGTTTTTTCTTGCCACTGTCACTTTGGTTTTTCCTTGGGGGTTTAGGTGAGGAACACTCTAAAGCTGCTTAGTGACTGTTGTAAAAAGTGCTATATTAATAAATGAGTTTGAACTTGAAACATGCTTAAACACACTCTGGACACACTCTAAAGAGAGCATTAAGGGAAAGGCTGGTGGGCTGGCCGTATTTGCGAATGACACATGGTGCAACTCTGGGAACATTACTATTAAAGGGGATTTTACTGAACTGACACATGCATGAGACTAAATTACTTAAAAATGGAATTTTTAAATTATATTATGATAGCTGCGTATATTCCCCTTCTGTTACTGCACATGCATCTTGTGATTTCCTGCATTTAGTGTGCAAGCCACAGAGCCAGCACTCTCATTCTCATCTCTTTATCATCCTTCATCCTGTCCAACTTTACTCAATATATAAGCTTCCACACAAGAGATGATAAAATATTGGACTTTATTAATGCCAACACTAAGAAAGCATATAACTCCGTGTCATCCCCACCATCCAAAGATCAGATTATAATCGTATGCATCTTCTGACTGTTAAAAAACCCCTGGTACACAGAGAAACAGCTTCCACCCACACTGAAAAGAAATGGTTTTAGGAGACTGAAGAGGCCCTTGGTGATGAGGGACTGCTTTAAAACCACACTTTAGAATGAACTGTGATAATAATGGGCATGGCTAACAGTCTTACACACACTGCCATAGATGATACTTATTTGTGTGTAAATGCTGTACCCACTAAAACAATAAAGTGGTTATCCTTTAAAAAACAATGAATAAAGCCTCTCCTTAAGGAGGAACGAAGCGCCTCAAATTCCAGGTATTTGGAAGCTACCAGTGTGAGCTCTTGAGCAAGTCCCATAACCCTCATTGCTCCAGGTGTGCTGCATCATGACTGCCCCATGTTGTCACGTCCATGGAATGGTCATTAAGAGAGTGGACTCCAATATGTACCTTGATGTTCACCTCAACACTAAACTGAACTGGTCTGAGAACACTACTGCACTTTGCAGAAAAGAAAAGAGTGGACGCTTTACTTTTAGAAGACTTGGGTCAATCAGAGTGCAGGGGGGCGATACTGAAAACCTTTCCCAATACTTTGGTGGCATCAGCTATTTTCAATAAGGTGTTATGCTGTGGCAAAGAAGTGGCAATTATTAACAATATCTGTCCCGGGGGTGGCGGCATGGTGCCTTAGTGGTTAGCACATCGCCTCTCAGCACTGGGGATTCCGGGTTCGAATCCCTATCTGGGTGGAGTTTGCATGTTCTCCCAATGTCTGTGTAGGTTTCCTCTGGGTTCACCGGTATCCTCCCACATTCCAAAAATAATGGTAAATTGAATGCTCTAAATTGCTCTGTATAGTGTGTAAGTGAGTGTGTGCCCAGCAATGGATTAGCGCCCTTTCCTGGGTGTATCTGCCCAACGCCCGAGACGTTCTCCCCTGGATGGGCATGGCACTTATACCTTTAAAGTATAACAAAGTACTCTGTTTACTTTCTTTTTTACTTAATTTATCCTGTTTTGCTCTCTGTATAAGTGAATACTTTTCACTTATACAGTCAGGGAGTGGTAGCTCAGTGGCTAGTGCGTTGGACTATCAGTCAGAAAGGTTCAAATCCCAGCTCCACTGAAGTTACCATTGTGGGTCCTTGAGCAAGACCCTTTACTCTCATTGCTCCAGGGTGCTGTAACAACCCTGTGTTCTGATACCAACCAAGTTGGGATACTTGTAAGTTGCTTTAGATAAAAAGCGTCTGTTAAATGACTAGATGTACTTTTACATTCTCTCTTCAATGTACTCTAGTACTATAGGTTCAACTTTTTCTTTAGATTTATATACTTACCATATTCAAGGCCCGTTTCGGTCAGTCGCACTTTAACACCAGCGTTCGTGGCCAAAGATTCCACAGAAAGTAACGTGAACAGCAGGGCCAGAATTAACCGGACACACACCATGTCCATTCTGACCTGCAAGGCACACCACACACACACACACACACACACACACACACACACACACACACACACAAGGAATTAGCAGCAGGTGAATCTGTTGCCCAACAATCTGTCTGGTGCTATTTTGGGAAGCAGACTGAGACGAGCAGTTCATTCATGCCTCACTAAATCCGAACTGCTGCTCTCTGTGTTTCGTTTTTTATCTTTAAGCAGGCTGAAGTGCTGAATTCAATTCTGTCAGAAATACAGTGTTAGTCAAATGTTTAAACACCTTTTTTTGCTCCACTTTTTATCCATGTGATCAGTTCAACTTTCTGTAAAGATAGACTTTGTAGTTCCACAATTCCAGACTGTAGTCCATCTCGTTGTGGACCCCCACAGAGCATTATTATTGGGTTGGTGCATTATTCCTATCCCAGCAGTTTAACTGAGGTGCTTAAATGAAACTACAGCAGCACTGCTGCACTAAAACCCCCTCAATGAATCAGTGTCACCGCAGAACTGACTCTGCAGTGAGACTGCAGATGCTCCTGCTCTGTGATGCTCCTGACCGACAGAGACCAGAGAACCAACAGGGGACTAACAAAAACAAGAACACAAATGGACTACAGCCTGTATCTGTAAAACTACAAACTCCATCTATATGCCAAGTTAAGGAAATAAAGAATGGAACAAGAAGGGTGGTGTGTCCAAACTTTTGACTGGTGCTGTATGACAAATGATTCAGGAACCTGCAGGATTAAAACCACTTTGAGGAAGTGGTTAGTTTGACATAGAACTATTACAGAAACCTAAACATCCTGATTTTTACTTTCATTCGGTTGTTAAATCAGGACCAGGCTTTTAACTTATGCTTTAGTTGACTCTCAAATATAGAATATAGATAGCATTTTATCTGTTTCAACTGGGTAAACTGAAGATAGGTTTATAGCCAGATGTTACAGGTTATTTCTTTAGTGCTCACTCTGTTAAATTAGCTTGCATGCTTGTGATCTTAAATAGTGCCATTCATTGTGCAGTGCCGAAATTAGAAACATGCTGTTCATCACAGCTCTACTGTTTAGCATTCATTCACTGAGTATAATCATGTACAGTACTGTAAAGTTTGGACACACCTCAATTTTTGTTTCACTTATTGACTATTTTTTAAGTCCCTGTCTTATGCAGTATTAATCAAAATTCTCATCCAATCGCATTGTCTTCTGCTTAAATTCTCCACTAGGGTCACGGAAGGGCTTCCCTATGCCCATCCAGGAAAGAATATTTTGGGCACTGGACAGTACGCCAATCTATCGCTGGGCACACACTCACTCACTGGTCAAGCACGGTCCTGTTGGAAGATGAAATGTGCATCTCCATACAGATCCTCAGCAGAAGGAATTATGACGTCCTCCAAAATTTTCTGGTAGACTGTGCTGAGCTTGGATTCTTTTCCTCACCTCTTCTGTTTTGTAGATGATTAGTGTGCCACACTCAGTTCAAAAACATTTATGCTGCTGCAAAAGCTGACCTGATTTCTCCACAGTATTCTCATTTTTTCTCAATTACTGTTTCCATGGTTTTATGAGGTGGAAGCCCAAATTATGTAAAAATAAACAAAGAAATATTTGAAATCATTTAAATTGTGAGTCCTGAATCTATAATCTATTAGTGTTTAACTTTTTGAATGGAATTATGGAAATGAAACAAATTCTCCATTATATTCTAATTTTTTTTTTTTTTTTGAAAACCTGAACCTAACTAATCCCTTGTCCTCAGTTCAGACCAGCATGAAGCTCAGTTTGATGTGGATGGCTTTGAACTGGTTAAAGCTTACACTGACCAGAGTTAAATGAGTTCATGCACAACCCAGACGCAGCATGACTAACATGCAGGCATGTGATCTGTTCTGCTCTTAAACATCTACCCACCAACTGTTTGTAAAGATATAGAGTTCAAACTGTTCAAAACACAATACACTGATACACACAGCACCATTCAATATGAAACATCGTTGGAACATTTTTAAAATCCAAGAATGCAGTGTACAAGTTCCTGCTGGAAATGTTGAGAACAATAATCCAAATGGGAAATTTAGTGCGGGAAGATTATTTTTTTAAATAATAAAAATGACTCATTATGTTTACCTTGCTGTGATGATGTATTTTCAGTCCTCTTTCAGAACAGAAGCAGCTTGACTGAGTTGCAGCAGTGCATAGGCACAGGGAAGTAAATGTTTTGGCCTTTAACACACCAGGAAGCGTGAGCTCACAAATTGACTTACAGCCCTTGTGATTGTAATTTCACTGTGATCCAGCCACAAGCCTGTTTTTCTAGATAGTTGGACAAGTGTTTGCAAATACCTGCTATGTACTAAGCTGCAAAATATTTTTTTATATTTTTATGCCATCAGTTAGCATCAATGGAATTGTCATCATGCCTACTTGTGATGTTTGTATTCTACACATTTTAAATCTTGATAGAAGGTGCACCTCACAGACTTACAGCCAATGGGTTTAAATGATCTGTGGGGCACTGCTATGGTCAGGAATGATTACACTCCCTGAACACAATGTTAGACCCTCTGTACCCAGTAATCCTGATTTAGTTTTGTCTTTTTTAACCCCTTTTAAAACAGCCTTAAGTGACCTGTATTGTGAAAGGCTTTTTTGTCTGATCAGTTTATTGATCTGTATTTAAAGTAATACACACTGATTTTCAGGGAGCCATCAGTTAGCATCAGTCATTCTCTAAAGAACGGAACTGTCTTACAGGTCTAAATGCATACATGAGGCTGCCCCAGGAAGAACTTATAATAAAAACATTTACATTTAGTCCTTTAGCAAACACTTTTATCCAAAGTGAGTTACAAATAAGAGAACATCGTCAGGAAGCAGTTACACTGTAGTGTCATCAAACATCATTTTTTTAAACATGGCTTCAATGCTTAGATTTACTCTACTGTCTGTATTTATTATTTGTTTATTACTATAGCAAGTGTGAGTTGTTTCTTCAAGGTGCTTTGCTCCCTCTTATTTTTACTTTATCTTTCCAAAATACACACAATCTCATTTACTGCACTCTATTGATGAATGTCGCCTGGTGATCTCCAACCTCACTATGGGGCTGATTCTCACTCCTTATCATTCACCACCTCTAAATGGTGGAACAACTCAAAAATCATCTTTTCCACATGCATGATCATTGGATAATGCTCAGGTTGGTGTGTCAGAGCAGCTTTAAAGTGTTTCAAGCCTGAAACCCCAAAAAGCAAGTTGAAGCAATAGTGGCAAAAAAAAAAAAAAAAAAAAAACTTTGGCGTTGCTGGTTTTTAAGTAAGAAACCTTGTGAGGACCAAGGCTTAGTGGGGGACTCACCCTCTCTCAGCAGCTGTCTGTTATTTGACCTGAAGGACTCTGGTGTACAGTGTGTTCAGAAGTATTAGGAAAGTTGTATTTGAGAGGTTTCCGTTTATTATTGAACAACTATGTTCTCAATCAACCCATTCATAAATATCTAAACTTAATATTATTAGAATTTGGTGTGTTTCTTTTATTTGGCTAGCTTAGGAGGATATCTGTTTGTGCAGGAAAGTATTACTGTCCAGAATTATTAGGCAACTTAATAAAAAACAAATCTAAAGCCATCTCACTTGTTGATTTTCACCAGGTAAACCAATATAACAACACAAAATTTAGAAATAAACATTTCTGACATTCAAAAACAAATCAGTGACCAATCTAGATATCTTTCTTTACGATGACACTCAAAAGCCTTCCATCCATAGATTCAGTCAGGTGCTTGATCTGTTTACGATCAACATTGCGCGCAGCAGTCACCACACAGCCTCCCAGCCTCCCTGTTTGTAAAAGTGTACTGTTTTCCCTCCCTGTAGATCTCACATTTTATGAGGGACCACAGGTTCTCAGTTTGCTGAAGACATGTCAACAAAGGACATGGAATACTGGAACCATGTCCTATGGTCCGATGAGACCAGGATTAATTTGTTTGGTTTGGATGGTCTCAAAGCATGTGTGGAGGCAATCAGGTGAGGAATACAAAGATAAGTGTGTCATGCTTACAGTCAAGCAGGGTGATGGGAATGCCATAGCCTGGGGCTGCATGAGTGCAGCAGGTGTTTGGGAGAACGCCAATATGTTCTGTGAAATACTGAAGCAAAGCATGCTCCCCTCCCTCCAGAAACTGGGTTGCAGGGCATTGTTCCAGCATGATGATGACCCCAAACAGACCTTTAGATGACCACTGCTTTATTGAAGAGGCAGAGGGTAAAGGGGATGGACTGGCCAAGCATGTCTCCAAACCTATACCCAATAAAAAAAAACTTTGGGACATCCTCAAGCGGAAGGTGGAGGAGTGCAAAGTCTGGAAAATAATGGTGGCCACACTTTAGGAACTTTCGCTAAGGGGTGTACTCACTTTTGTTGCCAGTGGTTTAGACATTAATGACTGTATATTGAGTTATTTTGAGAGAAGAATAGATGTACACTGTTGTAAAAGCTGCAGACCGACTACTTTTCATTGTGCCATAGTGTCATTTTGTCAGTGTTACCCCAAGGAAAGATATACGTACATATCTGCAGAAATGTGAGGGCTTTACTCACTTTTGTGATACACTGTGTCAACCTCAGATAACAATGCATTTGATTGTCTGCAGAAATAATTTCTGTTCTTATTTTGCATTGACACTCCTCTATCATGCTTTATTGTGTTGTGTTGCGTTCTGCATAGGCATGTGCTGATACAAAGTGTACTTCAATGTGAAACTGGACAGCTCCTTTAAAAATGAGACTGCTTAGTTGTAAAGGAAATTATGAGTGATTCTACTGCCATGATAGCCTGTGCACATGGTACAGATATATAATTAATTATGGTATTATTAATTGCTGAAGAATGACATGTAACAACACTCCAATTTAGGTTTGGAAAAAAGTTTGCTAATCAGTCATGAGATGCTATGACTGTATGTATTAAAAGAAAATCTTGGCTAGCTGTCTTACAAGTCTTTAGCTAGCATTATAAAATGGGTAGTTCTGGTCATTAAATCTGATTGGCCAAGCTGTTTTCCAGCTGTAACATTATTGACAGTAATGCACACCGCACGCATCTGATATTGCACAAAAATCCAAACCTACATGGCCTTGTGTGAAAAAGTGATTGTCCCCTAAAAGGGCCACCCTTAGCAGCAACAACTTCAACCAAGTGTTTGCGATAACTTGCAATGAGTCTTTTACAGCGTTCTGGAGAAAATTTGGCCCACTTATCTTTGGAAAATTGTTCTAATTCAGTTACATTAGAGGGTTTTCAAGCATGAACTGCCTTTTTAATGTCACAGCATACCACAGCATCTCATTGGGATTCAGGTCAGGACTTTGACTAGGCCACTCCAAAGTCTTCATTTGGTTTTTCTTCAGCTATTCAGAGGTGGACTTGCTGGTGCGTTTTGGATCATTGTCCTGCTGCAGAACCTAATTTCGTTTCAGCTTGAGGTCACAAACAGATTCTCCTTTTAAGGATCTTTTTTGGTGGACTTTACTTTGTTAGGCAGGTCCTATTTAAGTGATGTCTTGATTAAGAACAGGTTTGGCAATAATCAGGCCTGGGTGTGGCTTAAGACAATGTACTCAGGTCTCATAAACCACAGTTATAGTATGTTTATCACTTTTTCACACAGCGCCAAAAAGGCTTGGATCTTTTTTCGGCCTTAATAGTAAATACCTTGATTTACAAATTGCATTTTGTGTTTACTTGTGTTGTCTTGACTGCTATTAAATTGGTTTAATGTTCCAAAACATTTAAGTGTGACAAACATGGAAAAAACAGGAAATGCGGATGGGGCCAAACACTTTTTCACACCACTGTATATTTATAGATAGACACACACACACTTTTGTCGAGACATGGTAATTTAAAAAGTATGTATTTCTTTTTTGCATGACTTTTAAAATTTAAACTTCAAATTAATGTTTTATTTTTTCTCTCAAAAGTGTAGAGGCTGTTTCAGATTCTTGTGCACCTGAATTTAAATCTTCAACAAGCATTTTTATGATGCCTTAATTTTGTTATGTAAAGAAATAATTGGTTTGGGATCCAAAGAAAGATTTGGATGTTTGGCATAATACTTCAGATCGCTCTTGTGTGGAGCCAAGTACTATACACAGATTATCAGCACATGTCTAATTTAGTATTGTTGGAGATAATGGGGAAAGGTTTAATCTGTGGTGAGACTAACTTTCTCTGTCTTTCTTTCCTCCTTCTGCTCTTTTCAGCTAACCTCACTTTGGGGATGTGGTGTAACTGCCTGCTGAGATTGGGCTCTTCACCTTTCACACCATCTAAAGACTTTTAACACGTTATTCAAATTCAAAAATGCAAATGTAGTGTGAAGGGGAAAAAAAAGAATAGGTTCATTGGACGTTACCATGTAGGAACATCTTTGAGGTTTGACAAACTTTTTATACAATACAATAAATACAATGAAAGGTGAGTACATCAATCTCGCTGATCCTTGCGTTTTCAGTCTTCACCGTCAGAATATTTCCACTTCCAACACATAATGCAGAACATCTACTTGGACAGGAGTGCCAGAAGGACCTTTTAAAATCATTAAGATTTTTTTTTTAAGTGTGTGCTGATGTCCAATCACAATAGACTTTTTTTTGACTAAGGTTAATGTTTAAGTAAGCACTGATTGTTGTATTTTGTCATTATAAAACAAATAACCTTGCAAAAGTGGAGGAAGCCATTAAAATGTGCATGTATTAAAAACTCTGAGGTAAACTTGAATTCCAAGCACATCTAATTTAAAAAAACAGAGCAGTTGTTTGAACCAGAAAAACTGCTTCAATCATTTTTCTTAACAACATGGAAAAAAAATCGAATCCACACCTTTTTCTTTCAAAAGAATACAGTTGTGGTTATACACTCTCTAGCCAAAAAAGGTTATCACCTGGATGTACCCATGATCTGGGGGTTGCTGTATTTGGTCAGGTCTGGGTTCAGCAAGAATGAGTTCAGCTGATGGCCTGAATATACTGAACCACCAGCTCATTCCATCAATGGATTTTTTTTTTTTTAAATTCCTGATGGCACAGGCATTTTTTTTGGCCAGGCAGTATATGATACATTTATTTAGCTTTTTAAAACCAGTATTATTAAACTGAATTCACCTCATTGTTGTAGCAGCATAGGCATTTTTGCCTTGATTTATCCCTGTTACAGCTAAATTTAAAATTAAATCTACTTAACTTTAAACACATTGTAGAAATTCACTTGCATCCATACTGGTTAAAGTTGGCTGCTAACTTAGCATAAGGGCACAAAGTAAAAAAAATAAATATATAAAACATTCAACCACGACTCACAGGCATGTTTGTACATAATAGTCCTGTTGGTTTGTACAAGCTAATGTCATTACTGTTTATATGAAGTTGTTTATCATCACTAAATGATTGATGGGCATAAAAAAAATACGTCTGGCTATAATACATAGTAAAGTCCAGCCAGATTGTTCACATAACCAAGTTTAGGCTAAGCCCATAGATTTACTAAAGGATTTGGTAATAAATCACTATTTTAAGCAGTTTATAAAAATACATTTGTTTAAAATGTGTGGAAGCAAATGTGTATGTAAACGTTTTACCGAATAAGTTATCTTGATCCAAATTCTGCCCAAAAGATAAACAGTACATGTTTATTATTCGTATATAAGTACATTTTTTGTAAAATGCAATAAAAACATGTCTTCTGTCTGTAATTATATTAATCTGACAAAAGTACAAAGAAAAGATTTTTAATGATCTCACCTACCCACTCTTTTGTATTTTAACCACCAGAATCAGATTACTTTATTGATTCCAGGGGGGAAAGTGCAATGCATTTTTAAAAATTTCAAAATAGGAATTGATGTACTTTTGAAAGTTTTTTGGTGCAAGGCTTCAGCTGTTTAAATGTCCATTGTTATTCATATCCATTTTTTTAATCCCCATTTCCAATTCCACACTAAACTGCCAGTTAACCATTTGTGTTTTATCTGCCGAATGAGACCTGATGTCAGTAAATCCAATACCATGACAGATGTTGGCTTTTTCACTTAGAGATAAAAGGCCTCTTTATAGTATTAATTATGAAACAACAAATTTCTACAACCTGTTGTTTAAATGGTCTTTAACCTAAATTCAGTTTACAATTTTATTTTGTAAACTTTATTTTGGCCGAATGTGGCTCATACATTACTTATTGAAGAAAAAAAAGTTGTAATAACAATAAAATAATTTTTTAATATATAAAATGACTAAGTATCACTTTAAACATACCATATCAACATAACATATTCCATATGTCTGAACTTATTTGCCAAATCTAAAAAACTATGTTACAAATGAATTATAATCTAAACTACTTAAAAAAGGTCTATTGTAAAAATGTTCCATTTTAAAGCTCATTTCAAATTCATGTAATCATTGAATAATTTCTTTCCTTTTTTTCGACTTCATAGATCTTTTGCGTTAATATATAAAAATCTTGTGGACAGTTTGTCCTAAATCTAACACATAATGGTATGTTTTTAGTTTTGCACTTCTGTTTTTGATGAAATTGAGTTTTTGATTAAACTACTGTTAATATGTTGGACTTCGGCAAACATATTAGGCCACATGCACGAAAAGGAGTCTAATTAAGATATTTAGCCCAAAATGAACTTATCATTGGGTCCATTTACGGTATTATATTTAACCAAAGCATTTAATGTCTCACTTGAGGTCTTTTTGATGAAACTTTTTAACTTTTATTCATTCATCGTTCGCTTAATCCTCTACGAGAGTCACTGAAGTGTTCCCCATTAAAACTTTAAATTAAACTTTTAAATTTAAACTAATAAAAAAAAACTGGTTGCAGGTCTATATTATTTTACCTTTTGTTATTTATAACTAATAGATATAACTGACCCTCTAGTCCCATGAAGGTTATGTCTTTTGCACAAAAAAAACGTTATGTAATTGTTTGTGCCAAACAAAAAATTTTAAGTCATCTGAACACAGCACACCGTAACTATTTTGACTTAAATGCGTCCAAAAGAATTTCTGTTAATTAATATTTGACCTTTCTTTAAAAATAGTTTCAAGTAAAATTTTTTACATGAGTATTAAGTGATTCTTCTTCAGTGTCATCTGTGGAATCAAAGGTCAGACCTATTTAGTAGTGGTTTAAACACTTGCCCTGATTGAGATTTCTTCAAATTTCCTAAATCTTCTCTCAGTGTAATATCTGGTAGATGGTAAGAGGTGAGTCATTACCAAACCTTCCTTGCGATAACTAAACCCAATTAGGGTTTTATCAACTGATGACCAACTAATGTACCTATTGTACAGTGTTTTACAACAGAGATCACTGTCCAATCAGCTTGGTTGTTTAGCATCACCTCATTTAAAAGTTTTTTATATTTACAAAATATGTTTTGTAAATGTTTTGGGAAAACGTTGGAAATCATTGTACTTTTGTCACTTTTACAAGTATGTTTTTATTGCATTTTGGAAAATATCAGATCCATTTTTTATATTAAATACTGCATTTAAATGTAATAACCTGGGTTAAACAAAATGCATCTGGTTTTTGTTTGGATGACATTATTGTCCTGATGTATCTGATACTGAACACTACAAAATCAGATAAAGAACCACTACAAACTCTGTTAACTGTATGTATAGGTCACATTCTATTTAAATCATGATCCTGGTCTCTAGATTACTGTTCATATGGCATATGTTGGGCCATGTTTAACGGCCTCCTGAAAATTAGCAACTGGAAAAGTACTTGTGCAAAAATTGCTATGGTTTCAATTAATATGCACAATCCCATAAAACAAAGGTTTGAGATCCCATCAAAATGTCTGAAAATGGCATTACTGTTTGTTTAGCTACAGATGTATGTAGGATTTCTGCAAGCTAGCTGCATTACTACAGTTCTTTATTGAAGTCACATTATGGTTCAACCAGGTGTTTTATTTAAAAGTTTTTACTTGTTTTTTTTATCCTTACTCTACCTACTCCAAAATGTTTCATAAAATATGATTCCTTTGGTATTGTGTGTTTAAGCACTATGGGGATTAGCTGCTACAATATTTCTCTATTTGTAAAGAAATTTACACTTAATCATAATGTTTTTGAAAACTAATCCAAATGTTTTTTGGACAACAAAAGTCAAATACAGTCATCTGTTGCATTATCTTAAAATTGATTTTTACTATATTTTACATCATAGATTGATGGCCGTTTAAAAAAGTGTTTTTCTAACTTTCAGGTCCTGCTAAATACTAAACAGTATGATTTGTTTAAATTGCAGATCATCAGTAATGACACATAAAAAAATGTAACAATTTGGATCATTTGAAGCCACGTATTTGCTAAATCACAATAAAAGGCTTATCCTGTTTATTTTAAAACATTTTGAAATTTAAACCTCTCATGATTTGTTAATGTGTGCTGCCCTAAGTTTATGTGCTAAAGTAAGTCTTGTAACCATTGTGTTAAGAACCACCACAGGTTTAGTTCTGAGAAGCAATATTTTGTGTTGAATTGTTAATGGGACGGTGGCTTGTGAGTGGTATGAGATAAAAAATGTGCTCACTACATTTGCTATACACTCGTCCTGGTTTTGCCTTATAACCGAATTTGATAAGTAATAGATCTGTAATCTATTACATATACACTCCACCTCTGCCTGGTAGTGATTTGAAGTGACCTGAGTATTTTTCTATTATCAAAACGAGCGTGTGAATGGGTGAGAGACTGTGAATGCTATGAATGTGTTTACCTGTTTTTTGTTTTTGTTTAAAGATCTCTTAATTATAAAGGCACGAGTATCAATAAAGTATACACTGTTTATTGAAATGCCGTCATAAAGTCACATGGTTTATTTATACTGGCCCGTGCACTTTTTCACGTTGAAGCGCTACAGCCAGGCCTGCATGTTTGTAAACGCTGTATCTTTTGACCAATGGAATGAACCCAGTATGTAGCCTTGGTGGTTTGAAGATTCTGTATAACATTTTGCTTATTTTTGTAAACAATACACAAAGTCATCTATATAGCTGTGAATGTAGTTATGAAAGTAAAGGTTTTATTATAAAAAAAAAAAAGTGTTCTGTTTTTTTTCAAGGAGGTTTTATTATCATTTCCATCACATGTGGCATCCAATAAAAATGAAACTCTGGCCCACGGACACAGACCAATCCTGTGTGTGTCTGTCTGTGCAGCTACTATGCCCATAGTACCGTGGTTTAAAAGCGTGAGACCAGAGAACCGCCATGAACTAGTGCATGAGCCGCCATGAACTAGAACACCCTTCATACAGCCCCGTACTGGGTCAAAGGAGCCCCGTGTCTGGCTTACCCAAGCCCGCAGTGGGTCCCCATAC
>JAOUQT010322253.1:0-14068 GCA_025769995.1 Xyliphius kryptos | reverse complement strand
ACAATAAAAGTGCTTGTTGTGCAATATATCCAGTGTACTGGCAATTTGTCCTTACCCCACGACCAGGGAACGTCACACCATGTTTTTGGACTGTGGGAGGAAACCCACGAGGAGAACATAAAAACACCGACCGGTCAGATCGGGATTTGAGAGGAGAACGGGCTAATCACCAAGCCGGTTTTTTTTTTACTTGTCTTTTATCTCGGAGAAGATGATGAGGGGGAAAAAAACGAGACAGAGAGGAGCACGCGTCAGACAGCGCAACATTCCCGTTGCCAGGGTAACCGTCCTTCATTTACAGGATACCACTGTCTTTAAATTTGTGATGTCGGGTTCTGTTTGCGTTTTTATTTAAATGTGGATTTTCATTGCTTGGAAAAAAGTTTCTGATTTCTTTTTGAGTTGCTCTTAATTTTACTTTCCATGCATATGTAGTATGTTTAATTGTACAAACCATATTCCAAAAAAGTTGTGACACTAAACAAATTGTGAATAAAAACTGAATACAATGATGTGGAAACGGCTAATCTCAATATTTTATTCGTAATAGAACGTAGATGACAGATCAAAAGTTTAATTTGAGTAAATGTAAGAAGAAATATGTTGATTCAAAATTTCACTGTGTCAACAAATTCCAGAAAAGTTGGGACAAGTAGCAATAAGTGGCTGTAAAAAGGAAGATGAGTATATAACGAACAGCTGGAAGACAAATTAACACTCATTAGGTCAACTGACAACATGATTGGGTATAAAAAGAGATTCTTGGAGTGTCAGTGTCTCTCTAAAGCCAAGATGGTAAGAGGATCACCAATTCCACCATTGTTGCACGGCAATACAAGAATGGTGTTACCCAGCATAAAATAGCAAAGACTT
This sequence comes from Xyliphius kryptos, assembly GCA_025769995.1. NCBI lineage: Eukaryota > Metazoa > Chordata > Actinopteri > Siluriformes > Aspredinidae > Xyliphius > Xyliphius kryptos. Next base: position 13,195 of record JAOUQT010322253.1, on the reverse strand, counting down.
TTAAGTTATCATCATCAACCGTGCATAATATCAACAAAAGATTCAGAGAATTTGGAACAATCGCTGTGTGTATGGGTCAAGGCTGTAAACTCTACTGGATGCTCGTGATCTCCGGGCCCTTAAACGTCACTGCACCTCAAACAGGAATGCCACTGTCAAGGAAATAACAGAATGGGCTCAGGAATACTTCCAGAAAGCATAGTTAGTGAACACAAGCCACCGTGCCATCCGCCGTTGCCAGCTGAAACGCTACAGTGCAAAGAGGAAGCCATTTCTAAGCAATCTCCACAAACTCGTTTGCACTGGGCCAGGGGTCTTTTAAAATGGAGTGTGGCAAAATGGAAGACTGTTCTGAGATCAGATGAGTCCCGATTTTAAGTTCTTGGAACACTGGGATGCCATGTCTTCTGGACCAAAAAGGAACAAGAATAACCCAAGTTGTTATCAGCGCTCCGTTCAGAAGCCTGCATCAATTGTGGTATGGGGTTGCATGGGCATGGGGAGCTTGCATGTCTGGAAAGGCACAATTAATGCAGAGAACTATGTTCAGGTTCTAGAACAACATATGCTTCCATCTAGACATCATCTCTTTCAGGGAAGACCCTGCATTTTTCAACAAGATAATGCCAGACCATATTCTGCAGCAATCACATCATCATGGCTACGTAGAAGAATCCGGGTACTGAAATGGCCAGCCTGCAGTCCAAATCTTTCACCTATAGAGAACATTTGGCGCATCATAAAGAGGAAGGTGCGACAAAGAAGGCACCTGATGATTGAACAGTTAGAGGCCTGTATTAGACATGAGAACTTGAGAAACTGGTCTCCTCTGTCCCCAGACGTCCCCAGAAGAGTGTTGTAAGAAAAAGAGGGTATGCCACATAGTGGTAAAAATGGCATTGTTCCAACTTTTTGGGGATTTGTTGACACCGTAAAATTTTGAAACAACATATTTTTTCTCTAAATGATACATTTTCTGAGTTTAAATTTTTGATTTGTGTTCTATTATGAATAAAATATTAGAGGTTGGCAACTGCACATCATTGCATTCAGTTTATATTCACAATTTGTTTAGTGTCCCAACTTTTTTGGAATCCGGTTTGTAAAAGGCCTTTTCCAAAATAGTTATAAAATCTTATATTCTTAACATTTAAGATGAATAGAGCTAGGACTTCCATGTGTTTTTTCAGAAAACAAGGTTCAGGACACACAAAAAAAAAATCAATAAAATAATATTTAAAATTTAGTAAAAAAAAAAAAAACAATACAAAAGCTGATCCATCTCCTGACAACACAGTGATGAAATGTGAGTCAACTACTCTAAGGGAGACAGAATCATTAGGGAGTTGTTTGGCAGGAGTAATGAACCAACACTGAGGCACAATGCTGCGAAAAATAACTTTGTTTTATCAGCTCCGCCTCAGTGCTGTAATTGCCCATGGCAGCTTTGTAAAGTAATACTCCTCTTAATTAGTTTTAATTAATAAATAATAAACAATTATGCACTATAAGGATGCACATGGAATAACTTTTAACTATTCACCTACATTTTCACTTTAAACTCATGAATAAATCAAATTAAAGGAAACGTTTAAAAAAAGGACAGGAAAGTAAAGTAATGCATCTAAATACTGAAAACTGGAGATGAAAAAAATCCAGCCAGGCAGATTGTGGCAGCATAACCCTGCGCATTGACCTGCCGACTGGGTTCAGTTGTATCAGTTATATGTTCAACCTGTGGATACATTCAAATCCAATAATCACCAATTATCATTCCAGTCGCTGGGTCTGGCTAGGCTGTCCTTTTCTGTGTCCTGCTCTAGCTGCCTCATTTATGCCTTATTTTAGGTGTATAGTTGCCACTTTTTGCTTACAGATTGTTGTTAGTCACTTTGTTTTCTGTTAGTGCAGTTCTGTTAGTGCAGTAAGACGCTAACCTAATTTGGTCATTGTTAGATGCAATGAGTTTTCTGTTGCACTAGCTCCCACATCTGGCTTAAGCAGCACTGCATGGCTGGGTAGGACAAGAGCTCCCCCAGGGGTCTAACTACTGGCCCTGGTTTTGCCTTTTTTTAATTTATTTACTGCACTTGATTTATGGGGTAAATACCTGTTGTATGTGTGGTAGTAAGAATATCACCACCTTAGGTTTGGTTTATGATTGGTTCCTAATGCTCTGGCCACTCTGTACCCACAAGTACAAAAACCTTGAAACAGCCAATAGTCTGGGTGGCCATTAATAAATGAATCAGTGTATGCAAATCACACATCACTTGACTTTATACAAATGTGAAAGCCTTTGTTTTGGGATAAAACCACAAACGCATAAAGATATAAAATCCAAAGGGTGAATTCTGCATTATTCATGATGGATTTACAATCTATTATACTTTAAGCTCTACACTGTATGCAGTCTGGTCTGATTTCACTGATGCATAGCAAATCTTTGATTTGTTGCACTTAGTGGTATTTCATCACAAGTCCGTGGCAGAAAATTTAGTGCCACTCTGCTGAGGTACGCTGCCAATAAACTCCTGCATGGAGAAATCTCTTTATGTGATTTCCTACCGGCTTGTCATCTACAATCTACAGAAATTAAGACTGTAGATGATGATGCATTGTCATCTAGACCCAGCAATAACTTACATACCACAACTCAAGCTGCAGCAACGCAAATTTTTCATTCATTCATTCATTCATTCATTATTTTCCACTTAATCCTGAAGAAAAACATAAAGACACGGGAAGAACATGAAACCTCCGACCAGATCAGGAATCGAACCTGGAACCTCTTAAAACATGCTAATCACTGAGGTTTGTGGCAAATAAAAATCTGAAATGAATAAGTGGAATTAATTTAGTGTAAGCTGTGACTAAGGTGTCCACACGTTTGCTTTCTTACATGAATTTATCAGTCGGTTAATCAAGAACACAAAAAGTTATGAAAAAGCCAAGTCTCAAGGTTAACAAGTTTTGTAGGTTCTCGCGAAGACCCCAATCCATCCGAGGTGATGGGTTGGATGAAGATAGCAAACAATCAATCAAATGTAGGAAAGTGAGAACAAGTTACTATTTTCAAGGACATGGTAGGTAATCAGAGTACAAAGTTTCAGCCTTGTAGGTACTTGGGAAGGTGTGACTCTGATTGGGTCGTGTTCGATGGTGATATTAAAAAAAAAACATGATGGGTAATGAAGGAGTCAAGATACTCGGAAAAACCCCAATGTGACCCTGGTGGTGTCTTGAGGGTCAATTGTGATACTGAACAAACCATCAAATGTAGGAAGGTGCTTAGTTTTTCCAACAACATGATAGGAAATGACAATGCCAAATTTCAGCCTTGTAGGTTCTCAAGAAGTGTTGACTTTGGCTACTATAACACTTTTTTTAATAGCCTGGTGGTGTAGTAGTTAGCACATCCACGTCTCTTCTCTGTCTAGTGTCTCAGCTGCCAAATCTCCTTTCTAGTATGAGGTAATCCAACTGGTATTTGCTCAACAATTACTACATTCGCAGATGTTCTCCCTGATTTAATATATTTGTCTCTTAATAGGAAGACGGGATACTGAAGTGAATAACCCTAATTATCTTCATCACGGCACCTGTTACGAGGTGGGCTCTACTGTTTGAGGCAGCAAGTGAACATTTTTTTCTCAAAATTGCTGTTAGACGCAGGAAAATTGGCAAGTGTAAGAATTTAAAGAAGTTTCTTTGATGCACGTGTGAAGCAAAAGCAAAACCCACGTGGTCCAATTTCACAGATGAGTTCCTGTAGGTCCGACTCCTGAACAGGTTAATGCTGGTTCTTATAGAAGGGTGTCAGATACACAGTGCAGCACAGTTTGCTGGGTAGAAAGCTGAAGTCCTGTCAGTATGACCTTGCAGACCACTATCCAGTGCTGGAATCACCAAGATGGGCTTCGGAACTAGACCATGGAGAAGGAAGCAGGTGGTCTGGTCTAATGTATACATCACATGGATGGTCGGGTGTGAGTGTGTATCTTTTCTGGGAACCACATGGTACCACAATGCACTATGGAAAGAAGGCAGTATGATGCTTTGGGAAATGTTCTTGATTGATTGATGCCTTTATTAATCCCACAAAGGGAAAGTTCGGATGAAAAAAATACAGAATATGAACTACATTAGGACAGGTGATAAAAAAACTCAGCACTCACATTGTGCCCTAATAGAACGGTGTGTGGGAACACGAAAGAAACACACTGTACGAACAAACAAGCACATAAATGCACAACTGGGGCGGGTATTAGCAGCCTGTGAGGATCCATCAACCCAGCTAGACATAACACCCCGACACAGCACAGGGCCTTCAGTACATGCGCATTCACACATGTCCGAAGTGGAGCCGAGGAGACGTGGACACATTTAGGAAAACTAGTTCATGGAGTAAGGATTCTATGATGACAATCACTCCAGAGGAATTTGTTTTTCTTTTCCTTCCTCAGCAGAATCTGCAAAATGGCAGATTAGATTCAGTCCTTATGGGGGTGCAGCTGGAAATTTTCAGACTTTTATTCCAGTTTTTCGCCTGTGTTAATTTCAATTCATCCAGTCTCGACCGAAGAGCTGTAAGATTCACCAAGATTGAATCAGTATTACGTGACCGGGTCATAGTCTGAGTAATCACCAGCCTCGCCAGTCCAGCAGGCCGGGCAGTTACTGAGGCTGCTTGACAACTGACCCAACTTCTTTAATTTTCCAATACATCGGCGCAATGACCAATCCAATTAGCAGAGCGCATGTGATTATGAATCCAAACAGATAAACATCCGCAATATCCTCAATGGAAAGGAGTGAAAGGTATACGACTCTCCTCTTACAAAAAGCCTCCATCATATATCAGGCCGCAAATATTCCATCTGGACACGCTGGCTCCCCCGAACCTCAAGATGGTGTAAATAGCATTTAAAAATCAATTAATTATTTCTATTTGTGTTTAATTAACTGTTCCAGAGAAACTAGCACAGTGGCACAAGACACAGGATAGCACAAGTGGAGTGAAAACACTCAAGGGTCTAGTGGAGACACACAATTAGGAAGGTGATCATAATGATAAACAATACCTAGTCATTGTAGGTAGATTTTGCACCATTGATTTTAATAAATAAATATTTATTAAGTTAGTAATACCTTTATTTAGCGGTTAGCGTGTTCGCCTTCCAGCACTGGGAATTTCTGGTTTGAATCACAATCTGGGTGGCGTTTCTATGTCCTCCCTGTGTCCACATCGGTTTCTGCCTGGTTCTCCGGTTTCCTTCCACAGTCAAAAGACATGGCTTCAAGGTAAATTGGCTGCTCCCCCCAACCCAGGATTAAGTGGAACAGGATTAAGTGGAAGATAATGAAAGAATGAATGAATACCTTTATTTAGAGGACTTGGCTGCACGACATCTGAATGACAAACTGACCGCATTTAATTAAATCCGTTGTTTACAATCATTTAAAGTAAATATGATGCACAGCAGGGAATAACTGTGAGGACACACTCTCTGGATCTGCACTTAATGACGTCCACAAGTTATATTGAACATGAGAATTACAAGAAAGTTTTAAAATTCATGTTATTTTTAAGAATCCTTCGTTAAGAATCCCCAGCTGAAAACAATCTAAGCTTTCTGACCTTTCCATCCTTAATTCAAAATGGATAAGGAAGTGGAATTATTCTGAAACCAGGTATAAAAATCACATATAATTAAAAAGCAGCTATGCAAATTATGGAAGCCCAAGGCATTCAGTCAAGGTTATTACAAATAATGCAGTCACTCAGCATGTGATTGTTGCTGGGGGCTAAATGTGAAGCTGACATACATGACGAACAGGAAAACCAAAAATCACAGTGTAATTGTGTGACGTGCAGAGTCTGTAATTTGAATTACATGGGTGTAAATGTGGGTGGATGTTTACCTTAAAGAGCATGCCCCATACCCACCAAAAAAAAAAAAAAACTAAATAGGGAGCGCTAAGCAGCTTGATCGATTTCTGCCTCTGTATTCAATGGTTGCAAATAATTAACCTTTGGTACATATAATAAAAGTTATAGTGGTCCTAATACTGATACCTTTGGAAGGCATTTTTTTGGTTTAAGGTCAGAACTGTCATTATATGTTTAAGCTAACTGATATCATTGTAACATAGTCATAGCTAGAGGTTTATGCAGTGTTGTGCAGTGCGAATTGGACGCTGATAATTTGTGTAACCATGATATGACGTGCAACTGTGGTTGCACCCGCAGTTAATTTTTATCACCAGTGCTTAGTGAATTAAAGCTAAGAGCGCCGAAACATCAGCAGTCAGATTCAGTACTATTCCCCTGGAACCACCAAACCCAGATTTCTCTATCAAATTGCCAGATAGAAAAGCATGATTCATCACTTCATAGAAAATGTCTCCACTGCTCTACAGTCCGGTGACGCTATGCTTTACACCCCTGCATCCGACACTTTGAATTGCTAATTAATAAGGTTAGATGCAGGTGCTTGTCATGGTAACCTATTCCAGGAAGCTGTCTACACTCTGTTTTCCAGCTGATCTGAAAGCCACATGAAGGGTAAAGGTCAGTATTGATTGACCCTGCAGAATATGAACTACGACACAGAGGTAGTAAGTAAACTTGTGATTGGATGGGTTACAGGCCAGGATCAATAGAGAAGGAACTAGGAAGGGGGGTGGATTATAAAATGGACTGGCTCTATTGACAGTCTTGATCAATCATCTGAAAAACATGTTTCTTTTTTAAAAGAATTAAAAATAATTATTTGACCTCGCTGGCCCAACAAATGTCTGAGCGAACGAGATATCTTTTGTGTCTGCAAAAGGCAAGAGTTCATGGAATTTAAGAATTCACCATTCACGTTGGAACTGAATTCAGAATCTAAAATTGATTACTATACTCAGTATATAAAATTCATTTATTACCAGATGAAAGTCAGGGCAGCATGGTGGCTTAGCACATTCACTTCTGCGTTGGGAATTTCCAGTCCTAATCCCGATCTGGGTGGAGTTTCCATGTTCTCCGTGTCTGCATGGGTTTTCTTCCGGGTTCCCTCTCCCAGTGTGAAAACATGGATCCAAGGTAAATGTCCTGGTTAGTCCTGTTTAGTTAATTAACTGTGTTCATGTGTTTTCTGTTTAGTTAATTAACATATTCTGTCATTTCATTGGTTGCTGTGTTCTTCCGTTGGTATTTAGTTCAGTCTGTCCTGTAGTTCAGTGCTCATCTTAATTTTTATGTGACGCATGTCAGTTCCCATTCTCATGTTCTATGTTTTCTATGTTGTAATAAACGTTGTTCCAACCTGGCTCTTCTATGCGCTTAAGGTACTCGCTCAGGTTCTGACGCGCAATCGTAACAGTATTAAGGACCAAGCACGTATCGGAGCCAGTGCGTTTGCTACAATTTTTAAATTTTTTTGTTTTTTTGGGTTAGGTATGATGGCTCCATGGTGTTGGAACGAGGTGATCGTGGATCGCTTTGAAGGGGATTCATCAGGCTGTGTTTTCAGCCCGTTTCGCAATAAACACCTTTCGCTCCTATCTGGCAACCTGGCTCTTCTCTCCGCTGTATGCACTCGCTCGGGTTCCGACGCATAATCGTAACATTGTGTGTGTGTGTGTGCGCCCATCAATAGATTTGGGCCATGTCCTGGGTGTTGTCCCACCATGTCCTTTGCCAATTGCTCCCCTGGATGGGCATGGAGAATTCCCCCGCGACTCTAGTAGAAAGATAATGGGTTGATTGAGATGAAAGTCCAGAGAAGTAAAGGTAAAGGTGCAATAGAGGAGAAAATGCCAGAAGTCGCAAACGATAAAGAATATAATCCGTCATTCTGCAGCAATTAAAATAAAATTTCAAAACCTGCATTATTCCGGACGGAGGACAGATACTGCTTCAGTGTGCAACAGTGTCTCGTTCTTACTTGGCACATAGCAGATGCTTGGAGCTCTGTGGGAGGTGGCAAATAACGTTCATAAGGGAAATAACGGAGAAAGCATGACCGAGTTAATGTGTGAAGCCCGATGACAAAGTCAGAATTAAAACATTCAGGTTTGGTGGAGACCATTAGCTGCAGAAAGCAGTTGGAAAGCTTTATAATCAGGCACTTTTTTGATGACAGTTGTTATTTGTCTGGATGCATGCCGTGTGTGCTGTACTCCTGATCTCAGCACAGTTGCAGCTCCTGAGACTGACCAAGGTAATTAGAACTGCAGCACCTCATTGGTGAGGGATGGAGGTAACGACAGAAGTGGCCAAAGATCCTGTGATGCGTCAAGCTGCCACTTTGTTGTTGAGTTGTGTGGATTCCAAATGACCGGTACAGATCCAAGACCCTTTCTTGTTTCCCATATGGGAACTTGCTGGTCCTCCTGGGGTAATGCCCAAAACAGTGGTTTGAATTCATTCACCTCATTTTAAAATACTGGCCATGAGTTTTATAACAATCCCATTTTTTTTCTTCTGATAATACTTCCAAATATACCAAACCAATGAACATCATGGAACAATTCAAATGTCAAAACTAAATCTAGATTTTGGACTGAAACAGCAGACAGCTAAACCCTGCAGAGACCATCAGATATTATTTAGATAGTATTTTGCCCAAGATTGACGCAGACATTCCCACAGATGCCAATCAGGTTTTATGGCTGGAGAGCATATGCACTCCACATACAAAGGAATCAGAAATCGAATTCAAGACCTGTGAGGCAGAAGCACTAACCCCTGCACGACATACGGTGCACTAAGCTGGATGCCTCTGGATGCCTCTGTTAGAGCATCATTATGGAACCATAGGGTTCCTAGGGGTTTGGTATAGTTTGGCTAAGCATAACCAGGGGGTGCGAAAAATGTAATTGACCCACATACTAAAGCAGGTGTGCCCACACTTTTTTGGCCTGAGATCTACATTTTTTAGTGGACAGGTCATCAAATTTCGACTTTTTTTAAGCTTTAATGTTTAACCCTTTTTACACAGATCATGTTGATATTATTACAATCAAGGCAATCCAATAATAAAACTGGATTGGCACCCCGTCCTGGGTGCATCTAACCAGCCCCCCCCCCCCCAGGTTTTCATGATGAGGATGCTGTAATACACAGTAAGAAACACGCCATTCAACTACATGGCACCTGATGAACATGAACCTGAGCCAACTCTAATCAGCTACAGCCTCTGTCTTTTTAAGCATTAGCATGTGTTGAGTGTCGAACCGTGTCCTGGAGCATTTCTGCCTTGCTCCAATTAAAAACCCCAGAACAGGCATTTCAGTGACTTGAGATACCTCAGAGCCCAAGGCTAGCTTTGGAACTAGCAGGTTTACTTTTCCTTTTTTTTGAGAGCTGCACTGCCGTAAGGTATCAGAACAGTGGCCCAAATGCCACGTGGAATGGATTCATGGATATTTGCACACATAATTAAGATTTCTACATGCTTAGGAGGTGAGGGGAAGGTTTCTGGTACACTGGGGTGCTAAGGCCGTAACATTCCAGCAGCGAAAGTAAATCTATCAACACTGCGTCCAAAAATAATGCAAAGCTCATTTTCCCTGATTGTTCATTAGAATTGCTTTATGATCCATTAAAGCAGAGCTGAATGAGGTAAATGAATTCTTCGCTGGTGTTTAGCTGAGCACAGATCTCTCACTTGGGTGGAAAAAGCCATCACACTGTGCTCAGCTGAACAATTACGGTCGGGAGTTCTTTTTTTTTTAGGGAGACCAAAATATTTGGGGGTGTAATTGAAGTCCAGAGTAAATATTTTGGTAAAAACATACTAGCATTCCTAAATGTGTATTTAGAATGCTGAGATTTGCACATCAGTAGATAGATAATTTTGTGGTTCTTACAGCCTCTATAAGCTCAGGTACATCTTGAGGGGGTGTGACCACATTTGGTGAAACAACACGCAGCTCTCTTTCAGTAGTTATGTTTTTTAATTTTTCCTTTTAGGCTTGGGTAACTGCTCCCCCTGCCCCACCATGTTGGATGTCGTCCTTAAGGGGCTGGGGCAATGTGCGTGTCCAGTCGCACAACATGTCAACATGCAGCAAATCCTGCTGGTGACGTGTAGTCAAACTTTAAAACCGGTACAGAAGGCTGAGAGTCACTTTTACTCTGCTGGTTTAGTAGCTGAGATACAGCCCCGCAGGCAGTCCCGTCCCCCCCCTCCCCCCCAGGTGTCTTGGCATTGTTGGCGCAGCTACACAACACACTTGGTGCCCTTTATTAGGAAGATCATAAAGCTTTTTGTTTGCATATACATATACATATAACAATAACACTGTGAAGGCGGAGTGGTAGTCGAATGAGGATTTGTAAGCAAGAGGTGGAGCCAGTGAAAGGGGTGATGTAAAACGTGATCTAATTTGCCTATTGTACTTACACAGATAAGCTTTCGTCCTACACATTTAACCCATCCGTGCAGTGAAACACTCGCAAAAAGACACACTGTGTGAAGTGAGCACGTCTTGAGATGTCGCCAGCCAGGTACTTGGTGGGACCAGGTTTTAAACCAGGAACCTTCAGGTCCCAGGGCTAGTTCTTAACCCCAAGCCTACGGCTGACCCTAATGGATCCCATCTAGGATAAAACCTTATGTAATCAAATAGCATATAGTAGCAGATATCACTCCATAGCACTTTAAATCATAACGTACAACAACAATGAAATTATTAACTCTCATTCTATTTGGTATATAGTGATCATGGCGACAACCCCCCTCCCCACCAACACACACCCTGCATACATTTTCTTTCTAGGTTTCAAATACAGAGTGACCATCTTCAGTCAATGTTTTCCTTAACCCTCATATCAAAACCAAAATATCACCATATTTCAGCCTTTTTTTTTTTACTGAAGGCTGAAAAATCTCCAGTGCTGTCGCTGCTGTCTGCCATATTTTCACTGACACACAGCAAACTCATATTGCATCACACTGCTCCTACACACCTCATGGTGAACGGAGAAGATTGGGTGAAGTCGGACAGTACTTCATGCCAGTTTTCCAAATTATGGTAATCATCCACGGTTTTCAATATTTACATATATATGAGGGTTGTTCAAAATGTAACGCCCTGCAATTTTTTCCCTGAATATTTTATACAAAATCATTTCAGTTTGGTATCAATATAATGTTTCCATCACGTGCACTCGTTTTCACATCAACTTGTATACCAGCAGAAGGCAAAAGCATGCATTTCCTATACCAGCTCTTGTACCCTTAACATAATCTTGTCCACACTGCATGAATTACGATCTCATCATAATCAAAATGTGGCCCTTGCAAAGCATCTTTAAGTGGCTTTGGGAGATGGAAGTCTGCGGGGGACCAAGAGGATGAGGCAACACCTTCTAACTGATTTGGCCGTGTGCACTCAGACATGATTTGAAACTTTACACACAAACAGAGGAAGCCCTGAATATCAAGAATATAAATGTTTTCTTTAATATCTGGGTTATTGGTGGAGAAGCAAATTGGGGGCATTACATCTTGTATAACCATCATCTATATAATCTTGGTTTTTCAATTGACAATCATCTTAAACTTTCAGATCAGGTCACGAAAACTTCCTGTTCCTGCAGATTTATTCTGTATAACATCAGGAAGATCAGACCTTTCCTAACAGAACAGACTACTCAGCTGCTGGTCCAAGCCCTCATCCTAGCCCCTATTGTAACGCTCTGCTTGCTGGTCTTCCACCTTCAACAATCAGGCCTCTACAAATGGTTCAAAATGCTGCAGCCCAACTTGTGTTCAACCAATTAAAGCAAACTCACATCACTCCATTGGATTTCTATAGCTGCTCACATTCAGAACTGGTACTGACTGCCCTACAGGACAGGCTCTAGATCTGCTCCCTCTTACATTCAATCTTTACAAATTTATAATCATTTTCTAATTACCATCTTTACTAATTATACTCCGACTCGTTTACTGCACTTCCTTTCATTTCCCTCTGCTAAATGGTGGAACGACCTTCCCAACACCATCCGTAAGGTGTGTCACTCAGCATTTTCAAGAAACTTCTAAAAACACACTTTTTCCACATACATTTGCTATAAAATGAACGGTTGATTTGCTACTGACTACTGACTTGCGGTGTTCTCTTATTTGTAAGTCCCTTTGGGTAAAAGTGTCTGCGAAATGAATAAATGTAAATAATATATATGCAGATGCTGGTCACAAAATAAGAATATCATGAAAAAGTAATTCCATTGCAAATTTACGCAAATTTTGTCAACACAGCCATCACTTCGGGCATGTTTAACATGATAATCACAGTTAACCAAAACACTCTGTGTCCTTCATTTCTCAAACCAGTGTTCCACAGCGATCTACCAACATGCACTGTGCGTTGGGCACATATGCCATAACCTTTATTTTATGAAATAGAATATTTTAAAATCTGCTATATTTCTGAATAGAAGGGTCATATCCAAAAAAACTAGCATAACAGATTTAAATAAATATTCACAAAGATGATGAAATCAATACTCAACCATCATCATCTATAGTATTCAGTTGTCTACAAGCGCACAATGTCAGTGATACTCAGTAAGGCTTCTTATCACGATCACCCTTGAACCTAAGAAACATGATCTGCAGTCCTACTGCAATGTCACCGTTCACGTCTCGCTGGTTAATTACATCCTCCCGCATCAGCTTTGGACAGCATTTGCACAGAGGGGGCGGTGATCTGGGCACGGCCTGGCGAGCGTGAATCAGAGGGGAGTGTGAGAATTCTCACAAAGAAAGGTTCACAGATGTCTCAGATGCCTATTCCATTCTCTTCACACTTAACGCCTCTCTTGTGATTCGGCAATAATGCTCAAGAGGCCCAAAATTTGGGAGAATGGAAGTGGGGTGCACACTATATTCAAAGAAACAAACACGCAGTACTACTTCTTTATGGCTGTGCCCTCTAGGGGGTGCCACAGTGGGACAATCCACAAATTCCAATTGACTCCCTACTGAATTTATACACTATATTGCTAAAAGTATTGGTTAACCCATAAAAATGATTAGAATCAGGTGTTCCAATCACTTCCATGACCACATGTGTATAAAATCAAGCAGCCAGGCATGCAGACTGTTTTTACAAACATATGTGAAAGAATGGCTCACTCTCAGGAGCTTAGTAAAGTCCAGCGTGGAACTGTGATAGGATGCTCCTAAAT
>JAOUQT010322243.1:0-14068 GCA_025769995.1 Xyliphius kryptos | reverse complement strand
TTCACTTCCAACTTGTACTATTTCTCTCTTGCAACTTTGAACCACCATATACACTGCTCAAAAAATTAAGGGAACACTAAAATAACACATCCTATGTGAATAAAATATTTCAGTTGAAAACCTTTATTTAGTAGATAGCATAAAAAATTTAATGAAATGATCAAAATGTAAATCAAAATTATCTCATGGCGGTCTGGATTTGGAATCATACTCAAAATCAAAGTGGAAAATCAAATGACAGGTTGATCAAACTTCAGTGGAAATTTGGCAAGACAAGTGAAACGAGGCTCAGTAGTGTATGTGGCCTCCACGTGCCTGTATGACCTCACTACAACACCTGGGCATGCTCCTGATGAGGCAGCGGGTTTTCCTTCCTACGGCTCCCTACATGTCTCCTAAAATTAATTCACAATCAGTGTTGCTTCCTAACTGGACAGGTTGATTTCACAGAAGTGTTATTTTTTGAGCAGTGTATTATTATACATCTGTGTTTTATATTATGATTTTATTACTTTATTTGCCTTAAAACTTATTGAATGTTTTATAGATGTATGTTGTCTTTCACTGTGTTTGTCTGACGTCAAGCGGTACCACTTGGAATTTCGTTGTATCATGTACGAAAACAATAAATCTATATGTCGATCGATCGATTTATGCATAGTTAATAGCGCTGATCACAAAAAATATGATCCATATAGATAAAAGGCAGTTTGTAAATAAAGCAGATGCGTATTTTTGCATTTGTTTATGTATGCACTTCTTTTTCCTTAAGGATCTCGTGGAGCGCAGGTTGTGAACCACTGATCTACCCCACACCCATTTTAACAGCCCAATGGGTAGCACGTCCACCTCATCGCAAGAAGGTCATGGGTTCAGTTCCCCAAGGCCTTTTTTTCTGGAGTCAGAATGTCCACCTAGTGTTGGGTAAGTTTCCTCTCTGGTCCCCAGTTTGCTTCCACATTTCAAACACATGCGGATGGATAAATTAAAGATAATAAATTGATTCCTGACTGTGTAGCTAGTCAGAGTCACAGATGTGGTGCAGACAGTATACTTCGTTATGAACAAACCAAATGAATCTGTGGGTTTTGTAGGCTTGTGGTTAAGGAACCAACCTTGCAACCTGACATTCGCCGGTTCCAAGTACGATGGCTAAAGTGCCCTTGGCCAAGGCAGGACTGCCCACCTCTCTGGTCACACGTGCTTACATCACCATTGTGATTGTATACAGTATGGGTGTGTTTCACTGCACAGATGAGTTAAAAGTGAAGGCCAAATTCATCAGAGTGTAAAGCACAGTTGGCAAAATCGATCAACAATATAATCCACTCCGTTGCTTTTTATCAGAGCCCAAGATTCGGCTCTTATAGACGCAGTTGTTATGATTTTGTTGCAATTGAAATCCTATTTCTTCCTTCTTCATGCTGGCGCGTGCTTCGCTTCTAAAGAGGGGGGTCAGTGTGTGTTTAATAGAAGCCAGCTGTCTCTGAAAAGCCCCAGGAGGGTTTGAGGTTGAAAGCTGTGCCAGAAGTATGAGATATGCATGCAACGTTGCGATGGGCCAGTAGAGATAATGGGGACCAGGGTTTTTTAGGTACTGAGTCTTTGGGAACTTCTATATTCCTTTGAATTTGTCTTCAAATTGTTATTTTGAGATTTAACCAGATATTTGCTTTTGTGTTTGGACACGTTGTTTCCGAATGGGAATGTTCAACAAAGAGTTTGAGGCCGAAATGTTGATTGGTGAGGACTAAAGATACATGCCATAAAAAGACTTGTTTATTATCTAAATGGTTAAATGAATGCAGGGCTTCTTTCTTGTCCGTTTGTAGAACTGAACTAACATGGCTGTGTTTATATGCAGAGCTAAACAGCCCGTGCGATCGAGTCTGGGAACTGAGTTTAACCAAGCCTGAACATCTGGCGCATGCGCACACACGCTCCCCGCACCGTGACCGCGCACCGCACCGTGACCGCGCACGTTGCTGGAGACGGAGGAGGAGAAGGAGGCGGACTTTTTGCGAAGCATATCGACGGTCCGGTCCTCTGCGTGCTTTCTAACAGCTGGAACATCTGCAGGGACTGTCATTACCCTGCGTGGAACACATGGATACAGCAGCGAGGTTGGTTTGCTTTCATTTGTTTCTTTAAAATGTGAACTATAGAGTTTTAATGTTGCTTTTAGGTTCTAGGTGTAAAATCAGTATCTTATGCATTTAATCTTCTTCATAAATAGTTTCTTTTAGACTTTATATAACACTAAATAACACAGACTTGCCTGGATCATCTCATCTTTTATCCAGGAAGGAAATCTGGGTTCAGTTTAGTTTAAAGAACATATATTAACCATAAAAAAGTGTGTCAGATATGTTAATGTTCTTGTAAAGTGTTAAATATACTAACGTCCAGCATGGGGTTTAAAAATGTACATTGGTTTATTAAAGTGAAATGCTTGCACTGATCATATAGTGACTAAACGTTAATAAGAGAAGTAAAGTTTCAAGTTTTTTTGTAATTTGCACTGCATGTCAGGACATGGATGCATTGAAATTCTTATGGTGAGACTTAGGAGTAAACAATTTACAGTAATGAATTTAAAAATACATCAAATCTTCACAGAATTTAGCAATCAGTACACAAAATACAGTATACTTAGAGTAAGCACTATGTACAGTGATAGATGTTACTATGTGAGAACATTCACAGTGACTCAGTAGCTTGTCTAAGTCATTGTGTCACTTTACCAGTACCTATACTAATGTGCCTCATCCATCAATCCATCCCCTTTTTTTTACTGCTTAATCCTCTACTAGGTTCCCGTTTCGGGTGCTGGGCACATACACCCAGGACATGGTGCCAATCTATTGCTGAGGCAATATAGAACAGTAATTTACCTTGTTACCTTGTTTTGGAGCTGTGGGAGAAAACTGGAAAACACAGAGGAAACCCACAGGTAGAATATGGAAACATCTCCCAGATTGGTATTCGTAGAATAATCTTAATGCCTTAAAGGCTTTCCAGATAAAACTTATTAAGCATAATCACTAAAACAATTATGTCATGCAGAAGAAATAAAAATGAAGTTGGTACTTAACTTGATCTTGTTCAAAGAACTAAATAAACCAAATGTGGCCATTTTATGACATTATTTGATTTGTCTTTTGCCTGTCTTTAGGATGCATATTTAATTTATGCCTAACTTCTTAAAGTATGTGTTGCTATGCTAACGCTTATCACTAAAAAAAATACTATCAATGCAAATCAGTTTGTGAATCAACATTTAAAATGTAATGCTTGTATGCCTTTGCTACAAGCTCTGGGAAAAATGATGGAATCACATTGTTAGAGGATGTTTATTTTAATTGTTTTGTTTTGTAAAGAAAATAAATCGCAGAGATATGCCATCTTTTTCCAAAATTCCAACCTTCTGGAAATGAGAAAAAATAAAAAACAAAAAATGTAATAACTGTAATATGTAGTTTGAAAACACTTTCATCAGCTTAATTTTGCAAATTAGTCTTCAGTCAAAAATAGAGCTGTTGCACAAAGTGGATTGACATGAATCATGGCTCTAACAAGAAATTTCAGGAGGAAGGAGATGCTGGTTGTTCTGTGTCCGCTGTGTTTAAAACCTTAACCATACAAAGAATGGGCAGGTTGTAAAAGGGGAAACCTACTGGTACACAGAGGAACACATCAAATCCTCAAGGTAGAAAACAAGGTAACAAAAGTTTAAAAAAGCAATATATCTTGAAGACAGAACAAAGCACAACAAAAGAAGTGGAAAGTGAGTGGAGTCTGTGACCAAACTAAGAAATCATCTAAAATAAGAAAGACATCAATACAGAAAAGTCAAACAGAGCAGAACAAGGTTACTGTGAATTATAGAGCACTTATTATGGACTGGGGGTGACTGGATGCAAATGATGCTGGTACTTTTGTTTGGTGTCAGATGACTGGCTAAAGGAAATGATGTCAGGTGAAGGCACGAGGGAGACTTGCAAAATGATGCTCAAGGAGGATGAGTCCCCCACTGAGCCTTGGTCCTCCCAAGGTCTCTTTCTAAAAAATAATATATAACATATAAATATCATAACAGGGAGTTTTTTCTTGCCACTGCTGCTTCGGCTTGCTGTTTTGGGGGTTACGCTTTGAAATCTGTTAAGCTGCTTTGTGACAACACACTTTTGGAAAAAGTGCCCTATAAATAAATTACTTGGACTTAACATGGAGTCATTACAGCCTTTCTAAACGTCTACATCGACTCCGTTTTCTTCATCAGTTGACAATGTTTGGTGATAATTCATTTTTAAAAATGATAATACAACTCAAAACAGGGCAAAGGGCATGAAAACATTCCTATCATAAATATATATAATGTCCATGGAATAGCCTGCAAATAGTTTGTATCTCAATGAAAATTGAAAATATGGCCAATAACAAGGCTCCAACCTGTAAAGCTGATCTGGAAACAGCAGTAAGACACAGCTGGAGCTGGATTGATGAAAACTACAGTTTTTTATTAGTCAAGTTCATGCCTCAGAGAATTTAAGCTGTTATAAAAGCCAGAGGTGTTGCAACAAAGTCCTAATGGTGCAGTTTTCTTTATGATACTTCTATATGTTTTTTTTCTTTATTCTATTTTATTGCCAGAAGGTTGAAAATTTGGAAAAAATAATTTTGTGGCATGTCTGTCATTTATATTTTTAACAAAATTTAACAATTGAAAGGATATCTTTCCACAGTAGGGATTCCCACACACTAGGCTGGTTCCTTAACCACAAGCCTATGACTGTGGTTTATAAATAAAGTACAGTAGATGTAGCTAAACCTAGTCATTTTCTCCTCAGTCTATGTCTTTTGAAAATGTATCAGTTTATGGCTGTATGGTGGGAGACATTAACCAGTGAAATGCTGCATTACAGAATGCTGACTGCGCTCCTGTTTGTACTCTGCTGCTTCCAGACTGGAAAGAGTCAGGTAATTATTTGTGTTTTAATTCTGAAATCTCTGGTGGACCCATGGGGTCTATAGGTTAAAAGAGCGTTATAGTTGCAGGATGTAATTTTCCACTCTGTGTATTATGAGCTTTTTATCATTTGGGCTCTGCTGTTTCTTTTCTCTCTTTTCAGAGGTGCACTGAAGGGTTCATGTATGACCTGCGTGCCAGGCAGTGCATAGGTTAGTAGGTCAAAGCTTATAAAACCATGTTTTCCTGACATCACTCGTGCCTTTAGGTATCAGTGTTTTCCTGATTTAATGCTCGTATTCCTCACAACTGAGTTTAATGAATTGTATTCTGATGACAGAATACAGTGAAAATGGGAAGATCAGAGTTGTGTTTAATGATGTGTCTTCTACCTGCAGACGTGGATGAATGCCGCACACTTCAAGATCCATGTCGTGGTGACATGCGGTGTGTCAATCAAAATGGAGGATACTTGTGTTTGCCAAGAAGCCTTTACTCTCAGCCGTATTCCAGATCTGAGTCGGCGTCATACCAAGATCCCCTGTATCCTGATGCCTCTGCTGGGTTTTCTGAGCCATTTGCTCCTCCTCCACCACCAGTTAGTCCTGGTTCAGGGCCTGGTCCCGGTCTGAGTTACCCCATAGTGAGCCGATCATCTGCTCCATGTGTGCTGGGGTACAGTCTGGGAGAGGATGGCACCTGTATAGGTGAGTAACAGCTGCTGTGGTGGTTAAATTCGGAGTACTTTGTCATCCTGAGATGTTTTAGAAAACGTAAACTAGTAAAGTTTAAGAACATTCTTTACCGGTAATTGAAATATCAGCAACAACCTGCTTGCTGGGGTGTAATGCGGGATGCAGTAAAGGTAAGCGTGCTGGAGCGAGGTGAGGTGGTCACAGTCTTTTGACATTTTGGTTCCAAAAAACTTGGGAAAAGTGAGGATGTCACACAGTGCAGCTGAAACATCAGCAGGACAAGGAGATGTCAAGTTGGTTTAGCAGGCTGATGGAGCCAGCGACAAAATGCCACATGAACGCAGAAGTGGAAGACACCAGGGTGGTGTTTGTCATGGTAGAAAGCAGGAGGGATGGGGCACCTGCTCAAAAGATGTGGTTGGAGCCACATGCATAGAGGCAGGACAAAATGAAGATTGTAAACCTCTCCCTCTTTGCCCACCTGTTCAGGTTTCAGTCTGCTGAAGCACACTGACCTTTACCTCCTTGTCTCTGCCTTCGATGCACACGGCTGTGTGTGATGCCGCATATCTGTAATCCACAGTCATTGTAATTGTTGTAAATTATATTTAACAGAAATATAAAAAGTGTAGAAAATATTTTCCCCTAATCCACTTAGTCTAATCAGTCATGATGGGTGGACATTTTGCTAGATCCAATCCCAGAATTTAAAGGAACTTGTAATGTGAATGAATCCTATGAAAATAAAGTCTTTGACCCCATTGACCCCAATGTAATGTAAGGATATGGTTCTATTGAAATGCAGTCAGGAGTTTTTTGGAAAAGTTGAAAGAGATTCTTTAACGCCAGTCCAATTACTCGTGCTAAAATTTGTTCTAAGTGGATCTGTTGTTCTAAGGTGGGTTTGGTGTAACCACAATGCTAAACAAGTACCTCATGTTCACCTTATATCAAGGTCCTCTATAGGTCCTGGACAACTAGTGTGAATGCATAAAATCATAGACTTTGATATGAAATCAAACTTGACTTAGCAAGGAAGCTTAAAACTGACCCAGTGGGACAAAGAACAACACACAGACATACATGCCCACTTAATGCTTTTTAAATTTCCCCAGTTTGCTGCTGTAAAATGTGAGTTTCTCCATAGTGGGACAGTAAATGATTATCTTATCTTATCTTAAATCTGCATTTTAAACTGTAAATATGTTTTTATAATTCTGAATAAAGAATTTACTGTTCAGCACACAGTTGAACACAATAATGTATCTATTGAATAGCAGGTGGTTGTACATGGTTGTACAGAGTGTTTACATGAATAGTTGAATTACAGTAGTATTCCTGTTAGCTCAAACCAGTCCTGTTTCCATTCACCATCGCTGCAGCAGGTGTAGCAAACTCTAGTAAAATATCCAACTCAAAAAGAGGGTAGTTTTTCAGGGTTAGGTACTACATTAACCAGTACTAACAATCATGCTACTCTGTTTGTTATTTTCTCCTTTGAGGGGAATCAGTGCAACACTAGTGTTTTTCCAAACTCTTATCCTCCACATCTGTAGCTTGTGTTTTCCCGAAAGCCCAGTTTAAAAATGTCCCTCGCTGTCCATCAGTAAACATTTATGCCAGACACAGTTATGTGGAATGCTTTGATGAATTCTTTGAGCAAAAGTGTTTATAAATACATCTTGAAATTGATATCATTCAGCTTTTCAGGATATTAATTAAATAAAGTTAAAAAGGGATTTAAATTATTTCAATATACAAATGCAAAATAAAATTTCTGTCAAGATTGTAAACTGAATGAGCCATTCATATATGAACGACATTTACTCATGCTTCAATTGTACATTTTAAACCTTATTTTGTATCAGAATAATTGTGCTTTTTTAAATAGGTGCTAGTGTGGAAAGTGTTGGGATGTGGCAGCTGGAAGTAATTTATTAGACTGAAAATCTTGGCGATAGCCCTGTCCTGAATGTATCTGCCCAGCGCCCGAAATGTTCTCCCTTGGATGGGCATGGGGAACCCCCCCGGCAACCCTAGTATAGGATTAAGTGGAAGATAATGGATTGATGAAACTCTTGGCTAATTTTTTTAAAAATAATAAATAATCAAATATCAAAACATAGCTAAAAGTCTTTACAATTCTGTATTTTTTGTAAAGTTATCTAAATATTTAGTACACACACATACACAGATGATTACTTAGTGTTGGACACCAACTGTTCAACATGAAGGAGGACGCCTGATGGTCTGGGGCTGTTTTTACTGGATCCATTGGCAGTTTAAACAGGGACTGGAACACTGGACAAAAACAGCTACAACAGCATTTCAAACTCCATGCAATTTCATCTTGTTCACACCTAGTTGGTCGGAGGTTTTATATTACAACAAGACCCAAGAACTTCTAGGTTCTGCCTGCTTCAAAAAATAGACTGTTCTGCACAGTTTCTAGATTTGAACCCCATTGAGCTTGTTTGGAATGAACTGGACAGGCGAGTAAAAGTAAAGCAACCTACAAGTTCGATTGGTTGTTCATACAAATAGCTCTTCAGCCAATTACATGGCTGCAACTTAATGCATTTAGACATGTAGGTCAAGACAACTTGCTGAAGTGCAAACCAAGCATCAGAATGGGGAAGGAAGGAGATTTGGGTTACTTTGAACACGGCATGGTTGTGATTATGTTAGAAACTGCCGATCTACTGGAAATATTACACATGACCATCTTTAGGGTTCACAGAGAATGGTTTGAGAAAGAGAAACTATCCACTAAGGGGGAGTTGTGTGAATGTTAATACCTTGTTAATGTGATAAATCAAAGAAAAAGGGGCAGACTCATTCTAGATGATAGACAGGCAACAGTAACTCAAATAACCATGGACAACCAAGGAATGCAGAATACCATCTCTGAGTACACAACACCTCGAACCTTGAAGAAGATTTGGCTACAGCAGCAGAAAACCACATCAGGTCAGTTAAGAACAGGAATCGGAGACAGTTCACACAGGCTCAGCGGAATTAGAGAGCATAAGATTGAAAAAAAAACATTCCCTGGTCTGATGAGTCTTAATTCGTCGTCAACAACATGAAAGCATGGATCTCTGCTTTATCAACAGGCTGGTGGTGTAATAGGGTGGGATATATTTTCTTTGCACACTTTAGGCCCTTAGTACCAATTAGCAGTATTGAAATGCCTCAGCCTACCTGAGTATTACTGCTGACAATGTCCTCCACAATGTACCCATTTTCCGATGGCTACATTCAGCAGGATAATGCACTATGTCACAAAGCTCATGTAATCTCAAACTGGTTTCTTGAACATGACAATGAGTTCACTGTACTCCAGTGGCGTCCACAGTCACCAGATTTTAATTTGATAGAGCACTTTTGAGATGTAGTGGAACAGATTAGCATCATATATTTCATCTCTCGCTAATGGATGTGTTTAGAACTTTGGTGTGGGTCTTTGGAAATTTTGGCCATTATTCCACATGAGCAATTGTGAGATTAAACACACCCTGAACGTTTTAGATCTTTCGTAAGGTTTTTGTTGATGTTGAGGGCTTTATGCAAGCCAGTCACGTTTTTCCACATAAAATTCATCGACCCATAACTATAAGCCTTTACTTGTACTCTGGGGCACATTAATGCTTGAACTGAGAAGGACTCTCTCAAACTGTTCCTTCAAAGTTGGAAGCATAGAGTTGGTCGTGTTTACACCTGTGGCAATGGAACCTAATAAAAGAGCTTCATTTAAAGCTAGATTTTAATTCAAGACTTCATATACTGTATTATATTTGTAAGTTTCCTCTCACACGTCACAGCTGTTTAATATATATAAATTTGCAGATTACTGGGGTAGACATGCCAGTTTCAAATGTGTACTCAATCTTTTCAGGTCACATGAGCCCAGTTTGGCAACTGCTGCATTCCTCAAAAATCACTGAATAATCACTGGCGCCAGATATTCAGGTTCTTGTGTTTTGACATAGATTGCGGATCACCTCTTCTGGGGCATTAGGAAAACCTCTGTCTGATAGGATATTAAAGCCTTGTTTGGGTAAGCCACAAAGGAACCCACAGTCAAGCGCTATAGTGAGTGATTGCCTATGCCAAACATGAAATCATCAAATGTTGAATGAAGGCCTCCGTTGGCAGGCGGCATTTCTGGCTGAGATGGAGGGCTGGTTGTGGGATTTCAGACCTAGGTGCATGTGTGTGTGTGTGTGAGTGTGGAAAATAGGATGTTATGGAGCAGAAACATCCCAGACTACAATTATGCTGTCACTCATCCGACAGACACGGCTTTATATACATGTATAAGCATAAAAAAGGCGGATAAAGCCCTTATCCTTTTAGTTGTGCTCATTTGCGGAAGACATAATGGTACACTCACCAAATCAGTCTTCATAGTTCTTTTTTTTTTTAACAGCTTTGTGGGCAGACAAAACCAAAACATAGTTTCTGCGTTTTAAAAGTGAAATAAGTTTAGAATTATCAAACATTCCAGAGCTGATTACATTTTAATGCTCTGTTATGTTTGGCCGTAGTGCCAGCATGTCTCTCTTTGCCATTATGCCTATAGGTAATGGGGTGTAAACGGAATGCTTTGTGGGATGGTTACATACAGTTATACCTTCAACTTGTGATATAAACCTGCAGACAAATGATGTCAGCTGTAATACTATAAGTTCAATTATTTAATAATGAAATCCCAGTACTGTCTTTTATCACTATGTCATGTGTTCAGAGAGGTCAGTTTAGGTCTAGTAAACAACTCTGAATACTCATCTACATGAGCCGCATGTCAGTTTGGTCTCAGCCCCACCCCTCACCTGACTACAGTCCTCCATTTCTTCTTTGTTTATCTTATCCAGTATATTCTCTTTTTGCCTTCCTTTTTTAGTAGGCCACTTATTCTCAGCTAGATCCTCACCGTATGGGCTTCCATTTAAATGCATCAAGTAGTGGTTTCCAATATTTATTTTCATACCAGCCACCCCTTTACTTATTTAAAGGCTTCCTAATGATCATCAGTGTGGTTGGAGTGATATCTTGACTTCATTATTTTCATATGGTGAAAAGCATGATTCACATAAGTAGGTTGATCCAAAAATTGGGGTAAATATATGGCACATATATTTATGTTTGTAAGAAAATACATTTTGTCTTTAAATGAATGTATAGGTAGCGGTAAATTAATTGCTGTTCGACAAATATTTATATGCAACATATAAAAACTACTATTACACTTAAAATAATTAAATGTCAACATAAAAATAACTTACATTTTATTTTTCAAGGAGTAACAATAGCAGAAAATAAGGAGCATGCACATAAATTTCCTACTTCATTCTAAAGACACTGAACCCTGACCCTTTTGTCATGTGACAAAATTACCCAATGAAAACTCACGGCCAGTTTTATTACAAAAATTATGAATAAATACAAATCACCAGCAGGGAGAAGTAAAGCATCATAAATAGGTGGAAGTCGCTACAGAACACTGACATGTAGAGTGTTCCAGGTGATCTACCAACAAGCACCTGTGTGATCGCGCGGTCGATCGTGATTGATGTATTTTGAACGGCTGGTTTACTATCTGTCTCCAAAGATATTACTTATAGAGAGGTAACCTTATATTATAAGAAGTTGAATTTTCCTAAAGGTTTAATGCTTAGAAATTATCTGTCTCAGTGGTTTCTGTTAAGCATGCGAAATTATTACAGCGGCTTCTCTGATACATGGACAGAAGATATAAACAGAGGTTAAGTATTATTGTGTTTGAGTTAAATTTACTGTCATGTGGACCATTAAGAGGACACGCTTATAATGCTTATTTTACCATTAAGAGGAGATAAAACCAACGTTTGGATCCTTGACTTAAAGGATTATTGAAGCATTAGTTTAGGAATAACACGGTTTATTACAATCAATGCCCCCTCAGATGGCAATCATTTGTGGCAAAAACCAAGAGAGCAGGGCCCATCAGCCTCGACTGGCCAGAGCCACAGGTCAGAGGTTTACATTTAGCACACGCTTTTATCCAAAGCAACTTACAAGTATCCCAACTTGATGGTCCGGGTCAGAACCCAGGGTTGATGCAGCACCCTGGAGCAATGAGAGTTAAGGGTCTTGCTCAAGGACCCACATTGGTAACCAGTGGACCTGAGATTTAAACTCACAACCTTTTGATTGCGAGTCCAACATCCAAACCACTAAGCTACCACTCCCTAAAGATAAAAATAGCCTTTTCCTTGTTACACACCTTTTTATCCCTCTGTTTTTTTGATCTACCAAATTGGACCAATCAACAGATGGTCAGATGGCCCTAAGATGATTGCATTTCATGAGGTAAATATGAATATAAACTTTGTGGGTTGTTTTCAATACACCATGACGTAATTACGTCTCTGTGAAACCTGTGAGCTTGACGTTGCAATGCAGACCTTTTGTTACAAAGATCCTGTGGTAGCTGTGAGAGTAAAGTATAGATACCTTAAAAAACTGCTTAAGTACAGTACTCTTCTGAAAAATAATTATTTAATGCAGGGGACACCAAGGAAACATACACACACAAAACACACAACACATTGAACCAGCTGAGTTCTAGGCAGGCTCTCTGAGGTAAACGCTGTAGGCTGTACTATTAATAGTAGCACCCATACCACTTATTACTGTTTGTAGTTGGCACATGTACATTTGAGGTATCGTCTGCAGGTTTCCTGAGATAGATTGATCTTTCCTTAATTATATTTATTTAATGGTGCCAAAAAAAACCTTTTTAACTTGGACTTATTAGTCTGTTGTGGTTTCGTTTCACGTGGTTGTGTCCAACATGCCCCCATCTTTTAAGTAGTGCACTGTGTAAAGTTTAGGTGTTAATGATGGTTTTCGTTTGGCTTTCTGTGTGTAACATTTTCTATGCTGTCTAACATATTGCTTCAAGATTTTAATCTTCACACTTTGATGACTTCATTGGTTCTACCAGTATGATTCTCTTATCATCAATATCCCATTTTGTTAGTATTTTGATACTTGGTACAGATTTTAGACACAGCTCACTGAAATAAAAATATCATCTTTCACAACATTAGGTGAAGATTGAAATTCTTGAAAAGGTTTTATAATCATCTTTGTTTTAAATGAAATGTCTCGTGTTGATGCCCTGATTTATGTCAATCCGCGTCTTATTTTTTACTGAAGACTAATTAACAGATTTACTCTCGTAGAGGAAAGGATTGGTGGGATGTATTGTTAAGGTGTGCATCCACTGGGCAGGTAGGAGCATACTGTGTCCAGCCTTGTTTGGGTTTCCTTGATTTGGTGTGCTTATGTTTAGAGGAATTTATTTTTTTTATCAGGATGTTAACAGACTGTATTTTGGCATCAAATTTCCCAGGGTTTGATCCGTCACTTTAAGCATTGCACAGTGGATTAAGCTTTGTGGTGTTTTTGGCACGTTCTTTTTAATTTGATGTTCTCAATCCATCAATTGTATTTGGTCTGTGATATGTAATGTGCAAACTATTCTTATTATATAGTTCATTTCTTGGGCGACACGGTAACTTAGTGGTCAGCACGTTCCTCAACTCTGGCGGTTCCCGGTTCGAATCCCGATTTGGGTGGAGTTTCCATGTTCTCCCTGTGTCCGCGTGGGTTTTCTCTGGGTTCTCCGGTTTCCTCCCACAGTCCAAAAACATGGATCCCATGTAAACTGGATGCTCTAAATTGGGTGTATCTGCCCAGTGCCCGGTATGTTTTCACCTGGATGGGCATGGGGAACCCCACTGCGAGCCTAGTAGAGGAATAATAGGAAGATAATGGATGGATAGTTAATTTCTTTAATTTTTCCAACCCATAATTATGCATCATTGCTGGTTTGGTGCTATCATCTTGCACTGTGTTCATTAGGTTACACACGGTACTCCGTGAATTATCCGTTTACTCATTATATTTTACATTTCCATTTAGTCATTTAACAGAAGCTTTGATCCAAAGTGACTTACAAATGAGAGAACAACACAAGTCAGTATTTTTAGGAAAAAACAGTTATACTGTAGTATCATCAAATCTGATTATTATCCAATCTGGATTCTATTTATTTATAGCAAGTGCTTGTGGAAGAGAGTTTTTTTTTTTTTTTTGAAGTTTCTTAAAAATGCTGAGTGACTTAGCCTTATTATTAATACTCACTACTTATGTACGATATAGAGACAGAATTAGCACCACAGTAAGGTTGAATCACCAGGAAATAAGGATTGAAGCTAAGAGGGCAGATTTAGAGATTATTATTATTATTATCGTTAGAGTTTTATTTATAAGTGCCTTTCAGGGTACCCAACGACACCGTACAATACATAAGATAAAAAAAAAATAGAATATTGAATGTACAAAGATAAAG